>KV014393.1:316214-354927 GCA_001598015.1 Dorcoceras hygrometricum | reverse complement strand
AGGCCCAAGTTTCCTCTTGTACACCCATTTGCAACCAATAGGAACAATTCCTTCGGGAGGGTTAACGAGAGTCCAAACTTGGTTAGCATGCATTGAGTCAAACTCAGACTGCATTGTTTCAAGCCACAAATTAGAATCAGCATCGGAAATTGCCTCCTTGAAAGTTCTTGGATCAGATCCAACAACTTGATCACCTTGATCATCTTCAAGGAGAAAACCATATCTCTCAGGAGCTCTAGGAATCCTTTCGGATCTCCTAGGTGCGACCATATCTGGTACTGGCTCAGTAGGTGCGGGAGATTCACTTGGTACTTCAGTTGGTTCTCGAACCTCTTCGAGTTCTACTATTTTGCCCTTTCTATCAAGTAGAAATTCCCTTTCCATAAAGGTGGAATTCCTAGAGACAAATACTTTCGTCTCGCTCGGATAGTAGAAGTAGTATCCAATGGAATTCTTTGGATACCCAATGAAGTAGCATAAGATGGATCTCGTATCCAGCTTATCTCCCACTGTCTGCTTCACGTAAGCAGGACATCCCCAGATTCTCATAAATGAGTACTTGGGTGGTTTGCCCATCCATATCTCATACGTAGTCTTATCCACTGCCTTGGTGTGGACATTGTTCAACAACATTACCGCCGTTTCAAGCGCATAGCCCCAAAACGAGGTCGGAAGCTCAGTGAAGCTCATCATAGATCGAACCATGTCCAACAAGGTCCGATTACGATGCTCCGCTACACCATTGAGCTGTGGTGTGGCCGGAGGGGTCCACTGTGAGAGAATTCCATTATCCTTCAGATAGTCTTGAAACTCAGTACTTAAGTATTCACCACCTCGATCAGATCGAAGTGCTTTAATACTTTTGCCTAATTGATTTTCCACTTCAGCCTTGAATTCCTTGAACCTTTCAAAGGATTCAGACTTGTACTTCGTCTAGTATAAGTACCCATACCTAGAGTAATCATCGGTAAATGTGATGAAGTATGTGTGACCGTATTTAATACCAATATTAAATGGGCCGCACACATCAGTATGGATCAAATCCAATAGGCCTTGGGCACGTTCACCCTTGCCCTTGAAGGGTTGCTTGGTCATCTTTCCTTTTAGACAGGATTCACAAGTCGGTAGGGAGTTGATGTCTGACAGATCAAACAAGTCACTCCTAACTAGCTTGTTCATCCTACTTAGGAAAATGTGACCTAGCCTAGCGTGCCAAAGTTATGCTGGGTTCAAGTTATCATGTTTCCGTTTAATCGTTGTTGTGTGTGTTTCGACATCGCGAGTTGGAACGTCTTTTAATCTTAAGGTGTATAGATCGTTTTCGCGTTCCCCAATTCCAATTAAACATTCATTCTTGTAAATATTGCAAATCAAATTAGCAAACATACAAGAATATCCATCTCTATCAAGCATAGGAATAGAAATAATGTTTTTAATTAATTCAGGAACAAATAAAACGTCTCGTAACAACAACTTAAAATTTGAAGACAGAAATAAATGAACATCTCCTATAGCTATAGCAGCAACCCTTGCTCCATTGCCAATCCTCAAGTGGGTCTCACCCTCTCTCAGACGTCGGCTTCTTGTCATCACCTGCAAATCATTTCAGATATGGGATCCACATCCGGTATCAAGTACCCAAGAAGTCGAATTAAGAGACATATTTATTTCAATATAGAACATACATTTCGCAGTTCGCAACTGCTCGAGGTACTCCTTGTAGTTCCTCCTCCAATGCCCAGCCTTGTGGCAGTGGTGGCAAACATCCTCATGCTTGTTTGTTTTGGAAGCCTTTGCCTTTGGCTTCTTGGCGGACTTTTCCTCCAACGCAGGAGCAGAACGCTTCTTGCTCTTGCGTCTGGGCCCCTTCTTCGCTGAGGAAGAAGAACCCAGAAGGAGGACGGGTTTTTCCTTCTTTACAGTCCCCTCAAACACTACAAGCATGTTCACCACCTCTTCGAGGGTGGCTTCCAGCTTGTTCGTTGAAGTTGACCACAAAGGGGTCAAATGCAGCGGGTAGCGAGAGGAGAAGTACGTCCACAGACAGCTCGTGTGGAAGTGCGATATCAAGGCCCGACAACTTTTCAACGAGCCCAATCATACGAACCCCATGCTCGCGGACCGAAGTCCCATCGCGCATGCGGCTCGTCATCAGCTCCTTGACAGCCGTGAACCTCTCATGTCGAGAGTTCTCCCCGTACAGCTCTTTGAGATGATGAAGTATGTCAGCAGCATACTTCGTCTTCTCAAAACGCCGTTGCATTTCATTGGACATCGATGTCATCACATAGCATCGAGCTTTAACCCCAGCTCCTCAGGGCTGATATCGGCAGGGGCAAACTTCGGAGCACTCTTCTCTATCGCATAAAGAAGTTTCTCCGAAGCCAATACAATATTGAGGTTGCGGAGCCAGTCTTGGTAGTTCAGACCGGTGAACTTGTTGCTATCCAGTATAGCAGCGAGCGGGTTTTTCATCGAAACCATTTTATATGTAGTAATACTGAAGGAAAACGGACATACATCACTAACTATATAAGATATAAGCTAAGACATAAAACATGGTCGTTTAGTTTTATGAATTACCCTCCCACTATTTTAACGATTTCACCACCCTCTAATGAAATCGAGAAAACAGGTTTCTTTAGTGGGTACACGGAGCCCAATCAAGCGATCATAAACCCGAATAATATCAGCCATCCATGATCCCCAAAAGGTAGTTTCCGATTGCAGCCGGTGCAACCTCCATGTATTCACCTCACGTCCAGTAAGGGCCCAATAATATGACGCCGTTTACTATCACGTGTCAAGATTGACCCATCAATGTTGAGTCGTGAAGGACGGTCCCCTTAATGTCCCCAATAATATGAGCCAACGTTAAAGGGAGTTTCAACCGACTCACAACAGTTGTCAATGGCGTGGACAGCTTTCCGGCATACATGACCCCCTCAATAATATGAGCCGGGCCATGTATACGGGTAGCATCGACGTACACCCATTGTTGATGGAAGGTAGGGTTAATTTAAACAATTTTAAATACCCTTTAGTTTATCGAATAAACATTTATCTTGATATGAGTTTTAAATCAAATTTAAAACGAGAGATTTTTAATTTTGAAAAATTTTGGTCTCATGCATATTTAAATCTAATTTAAAACATGCAGCATGCGGATTCAATTAAACTATATATCAAATATATGAATAAATATTGGGATGATCGATCGCGAGAGCTATGCGGTCCGTGGTTGCCAGCCACGGACCTGGGTCCAATCCTAGGGGTAATGCAATATGCAATGCAATCCTATTACAAAGCTTTCCGGTTTTACAGATCTTCGGTCTTCAATATCTTGATCGTCATCCTTCACCGTCTTCGGATGTCCTCCCACTAAATCTAGTAATTTACATTTAAATTAACTATGACATATAAGGGATACATTTATCAAGGGGTGGGAACGGGCCACAAACAGGCCCACTTTAAATGATAATCAAATATATATAAAAACCGAAATCATATAAAACCTATTGCATACACCTAACACATTGGGCACGGCTCTCGATCACCCCAATCATGCAATTAATCTAATTAACATGCACAATTTAAATAATCTAATTATTTATCGTAAAATCATATTCCAATTACGAAATCGTATTTTATAATAAAATCGTATTTTGCCGATAAAAAAAATTTTAATCAACAAAATCATATTTCATTATAAAATCATATTTCATAATTAAAATCACATTTTACTAATTTTAATTGTATCATATTGGGCTTAAAACAATTCTAGGTCCAAAAATCTAAAATTTCAAAATCGATCAAAACCGGGCCCAATATCGCATACCGGCACGAAAACTTCACGGGCTGCCCGGGACAGGCCCGAACCAAACCCTAGAATAAATCAGACCAGCCGTCACGACATCACCGGAGCATCGCCGGAGCGTCGCCGGAGCGGCGGCCGGCCGGCGGCGCCGCCACCACAAAATCTCGCCGGCGGCGCGCGCCATTGCACGCCACACAGCAGTGCCACGAGCGGCACGACATCGCAGCACCAGCACGCGGAGGAGACGCCCAGCGTTGCAGCAGCGGTCGGCCAGATCGCGCAAAACGGCGCACAACGATCGGCCAACCATCGCGCATCGTCGAGACTCCATCGTCTCAAGCGTGCGGCCAGCGGCGCACAGCAGGCCGGCCTCCTCCGCATCAATTGTGCGGCCAGCACACGACAGGAGGGGCGACAGCGTGCGGCCAGCGCTCGAGTTCCATGCGCAACACGCCGCCTAACATCGGCGCACCATCTCGCGACGATCGCGAGAAGCGGCGCCCATCCATGCGCGGCCAGCACGCATGTACCGCGCGGGTTCATGCGCGCGGTGGGGCGCCGCCGTGTGCGGCGTCGATTTCTGCCGGAACTTCGATTCCGTTTCGTTTCGATTCTGAAAACAGATGTTAGATACAATAAGGCAATATCGTATGATCAGATCCGAAAAAACACTGGCTCTCATACCACTGTTGGGGATCCGGATCCGCCCCCGGTCGAGGCAGCGGAAGAACATAATATAAACGGTCGGGAGATGATCAATACGAAAAATTGATAACAGTTATCGACATACATAGGGGGTGTAAAACCACTACCTTGCTGGCACTTGTGCCTGGCTCCAACCGTGGTTACAATAACGTCGGCTCTTCTCGGTAGACTGTGGTAGATATCGCCAATCCGGTCCATGACCAGAACCGAGACTCCTTCGTCAGCCTGAACTAGAAGAACTGACGAATTCTGCACGAACGGATTCTCCTAAAAAAACTAGGCCGGAACGATTTTCGGCGAAGCGGCGGCGGCGGGGGGGGGCGGGCGGGGGGGGGGGGGGGGGGGGGGGGGGGGGAGCCTCTTTCCTCTCGCAGACTAGCAATCTCCTCACGCAATTTCTTGATCTCTTCAGCTTGTTGATCGGGAGACGGGTTCGAATTAGATCTTTCCGCCAATATTTGCTCCACCGTAGTTACTACCAGTTCGGCTATTTGAGCAGCAGTGAGACTGGGGTTCTCCGAACTCTGAGACAAACTCTCTGTGCCACTAGTTTCTCTGTTACCCTGACCCCTAGTCTTCCTTGGTGGCATCTTGTCTTCTTTTTCCTACGTTTCCCACAGATGGCGCCAATTGATGTAACCGAATTTTGCCCAGCCAGTAAGCTATTGCCATGTAAGATATTCCAGGTCGGGTGTCACACTTGCTTTAAACGTAACAGGTCGGGAGATACACCGTTCAACGATGTAGATCGGGAAGCACTCCAGTAGCAGTATCATGTCAACACAAAGATTGGTCAAAGGGCGTCGGGGTTGTCCCGACGAAGGCCCTCCGATGCTTAAGTTAGCTTGGGTGATTGAGAATATATAAAGAGTGTAAAGAATAAGTCTGTTGAATGTGTTTAAAGATGAGAAAATACTTAGGTATTTATAGGTAAGTGAATGTAGTTGAACGTACCTATCCAAGTAATTATGAACCCGTGTGGGCCTGATATGTTTCCTCATCTACCGCCTGTAAGTAGGGATAGTTTTTCTTAATGTTTGTCAGTACTTTGGTCGGACAAGAGGGCCAAGTGGTCTATCAAGTTGCTAGTGTAGGGTCGACCTATTGTCCATCGCAATCCTTTCTAAAACAAATTATTAATGTTGTATTCTATTTATTCTCTTATATTTTTTCTTCTGATATATTTAAGCGATCCTAATGATCACGAGCATCATCTTGTCAACCCAGTGGACGATCCTAATAATTCACATACTCTTTTCAGTAAACGATCATGATGTAACCGAATTTTGCCCAGACATAAGCTATTGCCACGTAAGATATTCCAGGTCGGGTGTCACACTTGCTTTAAATGTAACAGGTCGGGAGATACACCGTTCAACGATGTAGATCGGGAAGCACTCCAGTAGCAGTATCCTGTCAACACAAAGATTGGTCATAGGGCGTCGGGGTTGTCCCGACGAAGGCCCTCCGATGCTTAAGTTAGCTCGGGTGATTGAGAATATATAAAGAGTGTAAAGAATAAGTCTGTTGAATGTGTTTAAAGATGAGAAAATACTTAGGTATTTATAGGTAAGTGAATGTAGTAAGCCCTGATTTTAAGCTTCCGTAATTGTGCGCTTATTATGTGTTAATTGTTGGTTATTAGCACGGGTGAGGACAGGACTAATCAGTACAACCAAGACCTCGGACTTATCCACTCGACAAATGGTAACCACTTGGAAAGTCCGAACGAGGGTAGTAGATCACCACCAGGTCACTATCTATCTGCATGCTCAGAACATCACAATGTTCCCTACCAATGAAACATGGTACTTCACATCGCAGATACTAGTCTCGAACTCGGGCGGCCTTATCCTCATTTTGACGGCCCAATCGACTAGGAACATGTTCAGAATACACAGCGACTATTAGATGTGTTTCATGATAGCCGTCATACCCACTATCACATCTAACATACGCTTTAGTGTAATCTAGGTCTTTACTCAACACAATTGTAAATCATTACACACATAATGAAAGTAAAGAATGCCATAAAAGAATGCGAATATCATATATAAAGATCGTTTGTACAAGAGTCAATAAAACCCACACGCCACAAGTGTTGGGATTGGTCCGGATCCGCACCCCGGCAGGCAGCGGAAGAACAAAAATTGAGTACCGGGATGCGATCAATACGAAAAATTAAACAGTTCTACGTATCAACATACATAGGGTGTTTTAACGAGTTACCTGTCTGGCACTTGTGCCTGGCTCCAACCGGTGTTTCAAGAACCCGGCGCTTCTCGGTTGATTGCGGTAGATTCGTCAATCCGGTCCACGACCAGATCCGAGACTCCTTCGTCAGACTGCACAAGAAGTCAAACGGGTCAAAGTGAGACGCCTATCATGTAGAGTCTCAATGACGTTTCGAGTAGTGAGGACTAATCAGTACAACCAAGACCTCGGACTTATTCACTCGACAAATGGTAACCACTTGGAAAGTCCGAAGGAGGGTAGTTCGATAGATCACCAGGTCACTATCTATCTGCATGCTCAGAACATCACAATGTTCCCTACCAATGAAACATGGTACTTTGCATCGCAGATACTAGTCTCGAACTCGGGCGGCCTTATCCTCATTTTGACGGCCCAATCGACTAGGAACATGTTCAGAATACACAGCGACTATTAGATGTGTTTCATGATAGCCGTCATACCCACTATCACATCTAACATACGCTTTGGTGCATTCTAGGTCTTTACTCAACACAATTGTAAATCATTACACACATAATGAAAGTAAATAATGCCATATAAAAGAATGCGAATATCATATATAAAGACTGTTTCATACAAGAGTCTATAAACCCACACGCCACAAGTTGGCCAGTTGGGCATCTACTCTAACATGATGCTACCCGCATATGGGTCCGACTCATACTATTTTGGGGGCTATGTATGTCGGAAAGTTGTATACGTCATTGACACTTGCTGGGAGTTGGATGGAACTCCCATGGTGTTGGCCCATGTTATTGGGGACGTCATGACGATCGTATATTATAACTCAACATTGATGGATCGTCTTAAAACATGATGGTAATCAGCGTTATTTTATTGGGCTCTTATTGGAAGTGAGATAAATGCACGGGGGCTGCACCTGTTGCAATTGGGCTCTATCTTTCGAGGGTCATGGTTAGATGATTTTATTTGGGATCGTGATTTCTCGATTGGACTCTGTTCATCCACCGAGGAAACTGACTTCCCCAATTTCATTAGAGGGTAGTGAAATCGTTAAAATAGTGGGAGGGTGACTCATAATATTAAATGATCATATTTTATTTCTTAGTAAATTATTATAAATAATAATTAATGTGTGTTTGTTTTCATATCACTATATTCGATGACTACGCGTAATCCACTTACACTTATTCTCGAAAATAACAAACTTAATTGTGAGAACATCTTGACTTGTTATGGAATCTCAAGATTATTCTGGCCTCGGAGAAGCCAGTATATGTACTAGAAAAATCCCCTCCGAATGAAGCTCCTACTGATATCGGCCCTAAGAAGTTGATTAAGTTTGAGACATGATGGGACCATGATCTCAAAGTCAAATGCTACATGTCGGCATATATATCCAACGGACTGCTTAGTAGGTTGATGTTGTGCATACTACTGAGATCTCATTAGTTACATGGTTTTATCTTACAAAGAATATATTCTTATCATTAAATCCCGTCAAGATTTTAGCCCTTCGTGCTTACTTTGACCGTATCAGATAGTTGAGAAAAGAGGACAAATAACAGATGATTATTTCGGCTATGAGAAGTTTTCAAAAAATAGTAAATGTTATTCAACTCCTCTAAATATATTTTGATCCTAACATGGTATTTTCTAAACTATTAAAAGGCAAAACAAATTTCACTATTTTCAAATTTTAATATATCAATTTTCCAACTTAGTTATTTAAAAAAAATAGGATAAAATCTTATTTTTATTCATTGCTAATTTCCTCGTAAGTTTTTTAAGAATGCTGAATTTATCTGGGAGAAGGTTAAATTAAATAAGTGGCAAAGAGCCATGATTGATTTTTGACCACTTGTCAAGGCATATTTGTCCAGCTTTTTGTCAGTCAATATCTCCTCACAAATTTGTTCCCTATAAAAGCATAATACATATTGATCACAATCATACTTGGACAATAATATGGGCAAGAGATTCTTTATAGTTGTGTTGCTTCTCATTTTCCTCTCCCGTAAGTGTTCGTCTCCATAACCACAATATATATAAATATACATTAGCTAGAGTGTGTGTATATATTAATTGAAAGCCATGCATATTCTACATTTGGATACTCTTTATTTTTCATATAGAGCCTCGCAAGCTTTAATTAAATAAAAGTGTATTATTTTTACTAATGATTATCATAATTTGCTCCAGAGGTGATTGGGTATAATTTGCCACCTGCATGCAAAGTCAGGAACAAAAGATTTATGGGAAGATGCTTCAGAGGCCGAAAATGCCATGAGAGCTGCGTACAAGTGGGTTTTAAAACTGGCGTTTGTTCAATGTCGAGATGTTATTGTAGGCCATGTCCCGACGCAACTGACTTTCCTCGCGGATTCGGTGGTGGTAGTTATGAAGGCGGCACCGGTGGTGGTGGAGAAGGAGAATATAGTGGTGGAATTGGAGGAGGCCAAGGAGGAGGGTATGGTGGAAGAGGCGGAGGATTTGGGAGAGGAGAAGGAGGTCAAGGTGGAGGGTTTGAGAGAGGAGGAGGTCAAGGTGGAGGGTTTGAGAGTGGAGAAGGAGGCGAAGGGTTTGAGAGTGAAGGAGGACGAGAAGTTTAGATCTATTGAGTGAATTGTAATTGTATCATAACAACACTAACTAGTGTTAAAGTGATATTATTAATAAAATATAAATATTATTTAATAAAGGTTTTTTTATAGAGAATTATTAAAAATTTGTACGTGAACAATATTATGATCAGTATTTCCGAATTCTGATCAATGAATAAATTCAATAATTTTTTATTGGTTGCCACACACATGATCGGTTGTTAGGTGATTAGTAAAAGAGCTATGTTAGGTTTGATAGGAATATGATTTCGTCTTGGGACATTGAAGGTGGTAGAGAAATGATACACTAATATGAAAGGATATAAGACAATATTAGGAATTAGGCACATCATCGGGATTCATGGGCTAACAGTTTGGCCCATTGCACCCAAATAGTTACACTCTTTATTGTCATAAATTAAAGAAAATAAATTTGTAAAATGACTATAAAATATAAATTTTAGTTAGTGGTAAACATTAAATCCTAATACTTGGTATTAAAACTAGTATTGAGTTTGAATATCCAACTAAATGTATTTCTTAAAACCTCATATGCCTTAACGATAGATGTTGCCTGCTAGATTGTAACATCAAATATTTTAGATAAATAACTAAATTATGCAAAATCTATACCGCAATGTCCTTGCAAGTGTATTTAGGCTATTTTTTTAAAAAAAAATAACATAAAAAATTCAAGTTTGTAAAAGTATTACAAACTATAAAGCTTTTCAATTCTATAAAAATACGATTTTCAAAATATTGTGTTAGAATCCGTGATTCACCCAAATTCTGAAAAGTTGTACGGATCCAAAGTATTTCCCGAAAACAACGCATAGAATATTTTTTTTTTAAATATTGTCTCAGAATCTAGGAGTGCAAAAATTTTGGAGTGTGAAAATTTGAATATGTGTATTGTGTTTCCTTCGTTTCGTCCTCTCTTGTGTAAGATCACATTCCTTTCTCATAGTAGTTCTTTGGTTCATTAAATCTAACGTTTTTCCTTTGGTATACTGCTTCTTTCAGTTCGCTCAATTTAATTCCTCTCTTTCATTCTTTTTGGGGGTAAGTTTTCATATTCTATCTTACATTATAAATTTAAATTATGTTTACAGTAATTTGTAAGTTTATTTTATTTTATATAGGTGTATTTATAATTATAATATTTTTGTACATTTTCAGGCTAACTATAAATAGTGTTTCAACATCAACAATATTAAAGTAATTGTTATGTATTAATTTAATCGAATGTTTATTCAAGTATCGTAATAAATTGCATTTTATTAATCGATGTTAGACAATGTCTTTTTTAATTGATATTATTAATGATTTTTGTAACTAATTGTTTTACAAGTTGGAAAAATATTCTAAGTTTTGGTGAAGATAAAAATCAGTTTGGAGACTATCAGATCAAATCAGACGTAAGGAACGCAACAAATCAGATCAGGTTAAGTAAAGCCAACATAGTCTATATAACAATTCAAATCAGATCACGCTAAGTAAGGACAAATTAGCCTTTGGACTAGTTCAGGAGGGCATGCTAGGATCAATCGCTTACCACTAGACCAAAAGCTATGCTATTAGCCAATGTGAAACTTTATTTTCTTATAATATGACATCACAGAATGTACCTATTATGTACATTAGGGTTGGGTTGTTAGGCTCATGAGTCCGGGGAGGTGCATTTCTAACTGATATTGCTGTCTCATTTCCCTTGGAAATCAGTCTTATCATTTCCCGATCGTTGGTACTATACTCACCAGAGATAGTATTTCCCGTTAAGTTCTGATGTCATACTTTACAGCCTACCTGGCCAACCAGATCAAGCGGCGGAGAGTTACTTACTTGACGTACGAGAGCTTCCCAGGAGGTCACCCATCACAGTACTTCTCTCACCCATGTACGCTTATCTCAACAATCCCCCCTTTGAAGTATAGAAAATACTTCTTGGTAGACTCAAACCTCTGACCTCGCTTCAATACTGCTGAATCTATCATCAAATCCGGTCATTGTCTCTCTAGATTCCATTTTTATAGTGTCAAACTTTTGAGTAGCTACTGTGAGCTTGTTTTCCTTTGTCTTTTCGTTCCCCTAACAGAGCTGAGTTAGTTTGTCCAAGATTTCCTTAGTTGTAGAGCATATATTGATGATACTGAACATGTTCTTGTCCAGGATCTTAAAGATGATGTCTTTGGACACTTTATGAATCTTAGCTTTTTCCTCGTCTTCGATCGTCCATTCACATCTGGTCTTCTCGACTATTCTTGGAGCACCGTCGGATATAGCAATAGCAGTATTGGCTTTCATTATCTTCATTGAGCTAAAAGAGGAAGAACAGAGTAGAACAGAACAGATGAGAAGCGAGCATCTTAGAACAGCTCAGAAGGAAGCATCTCAGATAATCAAGAACAGTATAGTTCTATATCAGATCCGATTGGAGCCTTGCAACAGATCAGTTCACATAAGAAGAGAAGAGCTTAATTGATAGATAAATCAGCTCGGAGTCCATATCATATCAGCACAGACTATCAGATCACGAGCAAAGCAGTTTGAACATTAACATGCGAATACTGGATTAAACGTAGTGCAAACTGATTTGTTACGTCTACATCAAGTTCAGAAGAAGGATAAAGAACATTAAATTGCCTCAGCTACTGATGTACGATGAAAGGACAAAAATGACACAATGTCGGACAACTTTACAGAAGATTTTCAATGGGTAGGTACTTGTGCCCAACGGATACATTAGATGAGAAGCTATATATATATCGAGAGCTGAACTGATAAAAAGAAGGTGTGCGAGGATAAACCAAAAATAAAAATAGTCGAGAGCTGGTACACACAGGTGGCAGCTGGTATATAAGCTGAGAGCTGATGCCCAGGTGTGAGCTGGTGCACAGCCGAGAGCTTAAATGCAAAATCGCTATAGTCGACTGCACAACTTGGAAAAAGACGAAGATATCAGCTTAGAAAGAAGTATTTCCCAGTGTGTGAGAAAAACTTTGAGAGAGTGAGCTTACACTGTACTATTTCTCACATATATGAGAACCGAGAGCTGAATAGATTAGTTTAGTGAATCACAAATCAAAACATATCAAAGCTGTCTTGACATTAAGGCGTAAAACTTAGTGCTTGTAGTCTTCTCACAGAGACGTTAAATAAGTGAAAGCAGAGTGTCTAAGAGTCTCAGCTTTTGGACAGTGGGTAAGTCCCAGCTGAGATGAGTCTATACAGATTGCTATAAGATCAAAGTCTTCTAGTGAATCCTTCCAGCAATGGAAGAAGGGAGACGTAGGAGATTCAGCTCCGAACTTCCAGAAAGAAATCTGGTGTTTTCCTTACAGTTTTCAGTTTTTAGTTTACAGCTTTCCGCATACATACACTTGCATCGCATATTTAAATCATCAGATTTCAAATTTTCGAAAAATAGTTCGAGTTGTTTCCGCATGATTTATTATCATACCCGATCTACTTCTCGATACTAAAACATTTCAAAAACCAGAGCTATTGCGGCTCATGTTTTCTGTTCGTTCAGATCACGCGAGATATGTTTAGCACGCAGTGCACGCAATCTGTTTATCGATCCCATCAATTACCTTCTTTACTTCTTATTTATTGTAAATTGTAGACTCGTTACATTCTTGTGATATCTTGGAAAATGAGGATCTCACAGTTAAATCGATTCAGAAGAAAATCGAAACTTAGAAGACCATTAGTTTACAGCAGATACATTTTCAACAAGCTGAATCTATTCTAGCAATTATCTTGAAACATTTTAGGCCTTCTCTACTCATTTTTATTAATTTCTTCTAGGCCTAAAAGATCTTGATGTCAGTAGAACCCACAAATCTTAAGGTTCTTTTTCAATTGACCAGATCGGAGAATGTATTGGTTTAAACAACATAATCATTTGACATTCTTTCATAGTACAGAAAAGGTTCTGCATACCATGCATCTTCTTGCAACGCCGCTGAACAATCATTTTATCGCCACTTATGTTAGCGTTGCACTTCTTATATTAAAACCCACCTCAAGACTCAGGTGTGACTCTACATTCCACAAATATCTCGCTCAAGCATTGTCAAGTCTCAAAGCTCTACTAAAAATTTCGGATGCACACAATGAAAGTTTTTAAGGATCATTTTGTACTACTCATTTACACTTCAATTTAAAAAGCTCTATCACTCTTTAAAATTAAGAGTTGGTGCAAGTGTGGAAAAGTCTTTCCTCATGAATTTGCATGATGAAGCTGTGATCTAGGAGTTTCAGTAGGCAACAGATAAATCCTATTGAAATGAGTTTTTGCAAAGTACTTGTCATTACCAAATTTCTTCTAATCAATATATTTTGGAAATAGATTTGAACTTCTAGGACACTTGTTTGTTTCCCTTGATTTATTCTTAATTACTTGTTCTACTAATGATTTGGTTCTCTGAGTTACTTAGACAGTTTCCGCATCTATCCACTTTCGTGTTGTCTACTATGCTTAAGAGTATTGGGATCTCTGGTTTTTCTGCTAACAATAGATGGGCTTGTTAGATCTCAAAGAAGAAATTTTGTGAAATGTTTATTCTATCGCCTCCACCTCCACCGAATCCAGCAAGTGATATCACGATGATTTTTTCAAGATCTCTGAACCAATTAATTAATGGATTGGTTTAGTACAATTACAATATTCTGTAAGAAAAGTATTTGATGATTGGAAGATCGGGACGAACTGTTAGTACCAGTTAAAGCCCCCTTTTTAAAGATCAAAGAAGAATATTTGTGAGAGTTGCTTATTCACAGCTAGGGATGCAATTTTGCGGGTTTGGGGCCCGCAGGGAAAAACCGAAGTGGGGTGGATATGAGTAATATTTTATATCCCCGAATTAAATGGGGATGAGGATGGTAATAGCAACCCAACCCCGAAATCCCCAAACCCGTCCCGATAATATGTGTGTATATATATATATATAATAAAAATAATATTACTATTATTATTTAATAAAATTCATATTACTATTCTTATTTCATATATATTTAAATGAATAAAAATTTTCCAAACTACGTAATAATCTAATAACATTTATATGCATATATATTGTTTATTAATAATATATTATTGAGTAATAATAATATGTAATAGTATATCTATAGTATCTGATAAATTAAAAATATATATGTATTAATAATATAGATTAATTAATAATATATATATATAATATTAGAGGCGGGGATGTGGATCCCCGTCCCCGAACCAATCCCCACGGGGATGGGATGAGGATCCTCGAATTATTCGGGGGCAGGGATGGTAATGGCAAAATCCGCCCCGTTGTCATCCCTATTCACAGCCCGAAAAAATTCCACTTACTTTAACATGGACCAAATCTTAAAATTGGACAAGTCAGAACAAAAAAAAAATACTTTCTCCAATTTATATAAACAAATTTTCATGACCCCAAAGTTCTTGGACAAAATTACTCGTGGTCATATTCGTTTTTTTTATTGTTTCATTTTACTTAAAAAATGTTTTATATATATATGTGTGTGTCTATAATATATATACAGATTTGTTTCTAATGCATGCAGAAATGCCTGTTGCTAGCCAAGTGTCAGTTCAAATAGAACATGGTCAAAAAATTACAAATAAATGAAGATAGATTCTCCTTTAGCTTTAAGTGAATAACTTGTTAAAAAGACGTTTTTTATTTGCAACGAGATATTAGGCCAATTTCGATAGCTAAACATAGGTTTGAGTAAAATAATAAGTACAGAATTCCTTAAATTTGGGCTGGTCATCTCGAACACTCACAAAGACAGCACACCCGGCCCGAGCCGAAGTGTATGAGCAGACTCACTTAATTGATGAGTTCGACCATGTCACTGGTCTGATGCTACCCAAGCTATTTCTGTAATGTAGCTCGAACAAGCATTAGCTCGAGCTTTCAGGTTGTTCAAATGAATCCGAACTTTGCTCATCTCACAATCATATTTCTCGCATATCTATTTCTCATAAGAACACGTCGAGAATGATTCAAAGATGGCCTAATGTATTTTTTTATGGCAAGATTAGATTTGTGTCGAATTTTTTTACTATTATTTTTCGGTATCTAAACCTACCTTAGGCCAATTTAATGGCTAAAGGGGAATAAATCTTCCTTAAAGTACGGTTGGTGATACTTCTGCAATTTCGATGGTTATCTAGAGTCACATTCAAATTTAAAGGATAACAAAGACATGGAGAGAGTGAGAGGAAGATTATTCCATTAAAAGTTTAGTGTTTCTTACCCAAAAGAAACAATAGTTTATAATTTTCAAAATATTATATATGGACGCCATCTTTGAATGAAGTCCCTTGAATAAAAGTTCATGATATAATTATTCTAAGTCTCGAAAGCAGAAGGTGATATTACAAAGGGCTTCCACAAACCCTATATAAAGAGACCTCCACCTATAATTGCAACATAAACCTCAAAAACACAAGAAGCAGCAACTAACAACACATATTATAGTGCCACTTAAACGAAATGGCACACAAGGAAAATCTCGAAAAGGTTGGCCGAGAAGGGTTTGCCATGTTGAAGGAATTCGATAAGCGTGGGCTCAAACGCGTAACGAATGAAAGTCTGGTTCAAAACTCGTCACCATATCCGAATCCGCAAATTTTCTTGGCTACTCCAAGAACTATTGATTGCAACCAGGCCGCCAAAAAGTACAGAGGTGTTGTAGTTAAGGATTTTAGAATAAAATTTAGAATATAAACTTAGGTGTTTGTTGTTGGTTACCATGTTAAATGTCACTAGCAGTATAAACAGGCTATGTTTGTTTTACATCTGACACTATACAATTATAGTGTATCCATGTATGATGATGGTTATGATTTTGTGACTTTTGTGTAGAGTTGTCTAAGTCGGACTTTGGATTTTCGAAGTGCCATTGATGCGCACAAATTTTACAAAAAGTCTAATGGATTCCATAAGTCAACTGAGGGAATTGGTTTAAATAAAAAAAAATGTTGTATTTAGCAAGAAAATAATGTTGTGTTTGTTATAAATTAAAAGAAACATTAACAAATTAAAGTAAATAATTACCTTTGTAATAATCTTGATTGCTCCTTAATTACTCCAAATGAACTCTTAATTTGATATTAATAGGAAATTATTATTTCTCTATAATTTCCTTAATTTAGAGAGAGAGAATTGGGAGAGAACTTGTATATAATTTTGTGTATTTACAATGAAGATTAATCTTATTTACAGGCAAATGAAATGATTAAAATAATATAAAGTCCTAATCACTTATTGAATAATTAGACCTCCAAATTTGACAATTTGTAGCCAATATTGTATATGTGCTTTCTGAACACTGTCGTAGGAAGTGCCTTCGTGAAAAGATCTGACGAATTTTCACTTGATTGAATGTAACGAATATCAATATCGTTATTCTTCATAAGTTCTTGAGTGAATTCGAAGAACCTAGGGGGGATATGCTTAGTTCTGTCGCTTTTGATGTATCCTTCTTTCATTTGAGCAACACATGCAGCATTATCTTCGTATAGTGTCACAGGCTTCTTGTCAGATGGTAAACCACTCATGACTTGTATATGGTCTGTTACGGATTTTATCCATACACATTCACGGCTTGCCTCATGTAGTGTAATAATCTCGACGTGATTTGATGAAGTCGCTACAATGGTTTGTTTCTGTGAACGCCAAGAAATTGCAGTGCCTCCACGAGTAAATACATATCCAGTTTGAGATCGTGCCTTATGTGGATCAGATAGGTATCCGGCATCAGTAAAACCAACAATACTTTTATTGGTATCTTTTGAATATAAAAGTCCCAAATCTGTAGTTCCTCGTAGATAACTGAATATATGCTTAATTCCGTTCCAGTGCCTTTTTGTCGGCCATGAGCTGAATCTTGTCAAGAAATTTACTGCGAAAGATATATCAGGTCTAGTACAATTTGTAAGATACATAAGAGCACCAATAGCACTTAGATATGGTACTTCTGGACCAAGAATAACTTCATTTTCCTCACATGGACGGAATGGATCCTTTTCAATGTTCAATGATCTAACAACCATTGGAGTACTTAAAGCTTTATCCATATTAAAACGTTTAAGGACCTTTTCCGTATAATTTGACTGGTGAACAAATATTCCACCTTCTTTGTGCTCAATTTGTAAACCAAGACAATACTTGGTTTTTCCATGGTCCTTCATTTCAAATTCTTCCTTTAAATACATCACAACATCTTGGATTTCCTTATTCGTACCAATGATGTTTAAATCATCAACATATACAGCAATATTACGCATCCAGATGTTGTTTTCTTAATGAACACACAAGGGCATATTGGATTGTTTACATATCCTTTTTCATCAAGTGCTCACTCAATCGATTATACCACATTCGACCGGATTGTTTCAACCCATATAATGATCTTTGTAATTTTACAGAATAACATTCTTTGGATTTTGAACTTTGTGCTTCAGGCATCTTAAATCCTTCAGGAATTTTCATATATATATATCACTATCAATCGATCCATATAAGTAAGCCGTAACAACATCCATAAGACGCATTTCAAAATTTTCAGACACCGCCAAACTAATTAAATATCGAAACGTAATTGTATCCATAACTGGAGAATACGTTTCTTCGTAATCAATTCCAGGCCTTTGAGAAAAACCTTGTGCAACAAGCCGAGCTTTATATCTCGCTATTTCGTTTTTCTCATTTCGTTTCCGAACGAAAACCCATTTGTATCCAACAGGTTTTACACCTTCAGGTGTAAGGACTATAGGTCCAAAAACATTACGTTTATTTAACGAATCTAACTCCACCTGGATGGCGTCTTTTCATTTTATCCAGTCCTGCCGATTTTTACATTCACCAAAAGATTTTGGTTCATGATCTTCATTCTCATTTATGATGTCAAATGACACATTGTAAGAAAATATATCATCAATGTCATCCATATCATTTCGGTTCCATATTTCTCCAGTATTAATATAATTGACAGAGATTTCATGATTCTCATAATTTTGTGGTTTCAACAGAACATTTTCATCATCATGTTCATCATCATGTGTTTCTGTTGGAACATCATTCACGATTTTATGATCATCGTGTTTCTCTATGCATTTTCTTTTTCGAGGATTTTATCCCTTCCACGCTTCAAGCGTGTTATGACATCATGAACATCTTTGTTCTCAATTTGTTTCTTAGGAATTTCAATTCGAGCAGGAGCCTTTATAGCATGTATATGTGATTTAGTTGCTCCTTTTGTGTCTACAAATGCATCTGGCATTTGATTTGCTATTCGTTTCAAATGCACAATTTGTTATACTTCTTCATCACATTGTTTATTTCTAAGATCCAAATATAACAATGATGGTACATACCATGTAATCTCTTTTTCGGTATGTTTCTTTTCTCCCCCTAACATTGGGAAGGTATTCTCATCAAAATGACAATCAGCAAAACGTGCGGTGAACACGTCGGCTGTCTGAGGTTCAAGATATCGAATGATTGAGGGACTGTCATAACCAACATAAATTCCCATCTTTCTTTGAGGTCCCATTTTTGTTCGTTGAGGCGGTGCAATAGGTACATATACCGCACATCCAAAAATTCTGAGATGAGAAATATCTGGTTCTTTACCAAATGCAAGCTGCAATGGTGCGTATTTATGATATGCACTTGGTCTGATGCGAATTAATGCAGCAGCATGTAAAATTGCATGTCCCCATATAGAGATAGGGAGTTTTGTTTTCATAATCATCTGTCTAGCAATCAGTTGTAGACGTTTAGTCAATGATTCAGCTAAACCATTTTGTGTATGTACATGAGCAACATGATGCTCAACAGTAATTCCCACCGACATGAAATAATCATTGAAAGTTTTAGAAGTAAATTCACCAGCATTATCGAGTCTAATATTCTTGATTGTATAATCAGGAAATTGAGCTCGTAACTTTATTATTTGGGCAAGTAATCTTGCAAACGCCACATTTCGAGTTGATAATAAACATACATGTGACCATCTGCTGGAGGCATCTATCAATACCATAAATTATCGAAATGGTCCACATGGTGGATGAATTGATCCACATATATCACCCTGAATACGTTCAAGAAACATGGGTGATTCAGTTTTTATCTTGGCTGGTGATGGCCTTATAATAAGTTTTCCAAGAGAGCATGCTTTACATTGAACCTTATTATCTTGAAAGATCTTCTGGTCTTTCAGCGTATGGCCATGTGTACTTTCTATAATTCTTCGCATCATTATTGAACCAGGATGTCTCAATCGATCATGCCAAGTAGTTAATATTGGCGAATTTTTAACTACCATATTTGATTCGATTGGTCTTATATGCGTATAATGCAATCCAGTAGGGAGCATTGGTAGTTTTTCAACTACACATTTCTTTCCTGATTTATATGTGGCAAGACACATATATTTTTTATTTCCTTTAGTCACTGACTGAGTATCATACCCATGGGAATATATATCAATAAAACTCAACAAAATCATTTTCGATTGTGGTGAAAATAGAGCATCAGTTATCATAAATTTTGTACCATTAGGTAACAACTTCGCATCATTATTGAACCAGGATGTCTCAATCGATCATGCCAAGTAGTTAATATTGGCGAATTTTTAACTACCATATTTGATTCGATTGGTCTTATATGCGTATAATGCAATCCAGTAGGGAGCATTGGTAGTTTTTCAACTACACATTTCTTTCCTGATTTATATGTGGCAAGACACATATATTTTTTATTTCCTTTAGTCACTGACTGAGTATCATACCCATGGGAATATATATCAATAAAACTCAACAAAATCATTTTCGATTGTGGTGAAAATAGAGCATCAGTTATCATAAATTTTGTACCATTAGGTAACAAAAACTGAGCTTTACCACAACCTTCAATCAAGTCTACAGGACCTGATATAGTATTTACCATTGTCTTTGTTGGTTTTATTTCCAAGAAATATCTTTTATCTCGGAGAATAGTATGAGTTGTACCACTATCGGGTATGCAAACTTCCATGGGATTATTTGCTTGTATACCTTTGTTCCTAACATGTTCAGATTAGACAATAAAACATAATTTAACAGATGCAATTAGAAAATATAAAACATACAATACATATCATTATAAAAATTTGAAAATTGTTACAACATACAATACATATCATCATAAAAATATCCAAAATTGTTACATTTAATTCCACCGTTGAACTGATCATTTTCAGAGAAATCAATGAGAAAATCTGCAGCATCGAAATGAGTTGAATCACTCAAGTGATCATTGCGGTTATTATGTTCACTGAAATTTGTATCCTTTTCGTGTTCAGTGAAATTGGTCTCTTTTTCTTTGCCCTTTAATGATTCTTTATAGAGCTTACAAAGATGCTTCGGGACTCGACAAATATGAGTCCAATGCCCTTGAGTGCCGCATCTAAAACAAGAGCTTTCAAATCTTTTTGAGTGATGGTCATTCATACTCGTGTTCTCATGCTGCCTTTTCTGTTGGTGGTTCGTGGTTTCTTTTTTAGAGGGGTTATTGAAGTAACTACCTCTATTGTTTTCAAAACCACGGCCGCGTCCACGACCATAGTTATTTTTATATCCACGCCCACGTCCACGACCCCGACCCCGACCTCTTCCACGACCAAAATCTTGTCAACGACTTTGATTTTGGTTTCGTTCATTTTGCATTACGACATTTACTTCAGGAAATACCGTTGATCCAGTAGGTCGGGACTGATGATTTCTCATTAATAGCTCGTTATTCTTTTCTGCCACAAGAAGACATGCAATGAGTTCAGAATATCTCGCAAATCCACGCACTCTATGCTGCTGTTGTAGAGTTATATTCGAAGCGTGGAAAGTGGAAAATGTCTTTTCAAGCATTTCCGATTATGTGACTTCATGTCCACAAAATTTCAGTTGCGAGACTATTCGGTACATTGCCGAATTATAATCGCTGACCTTCTTAAAGTCTTGGAATCTCAATGTATTCCATTCATCACGGGCGGTCGAAAGTATAACTTCCCTTATGTGTTCGAATCGTTCTTTTAGACCTTGCCATAAAGCCATGGGATTTTTTTCCGTGAGGTATTCACATTTCAATCCCTCATCAAGATGTCGTCGTAAGAATATCATGGCTTTTGCCTTTTCTTGTGACGACGATGCATTATTTTTTATGGTTTCACTTAACCCCAACGATTCAAGATGCATCTCGACATCGAGGGTCCATGGCATATAATTCTTTCCAGTGATATCCAGAGCAACAAATTCAAGCTTTATCAAATTCGACATGGTGGTGCTTTGTAACAAAATACATTTTTATTAGTCAATATTCATTAGCATGACAATGAAAAAACAATGGATAAACGAGCAATACAAGCATGATTACAAATAACGAAAAGATGCGAGACGGATACTCGCCAGTAAATACAAGGCTAGTGAGTATAATGATCAAAATAATTGAAAACATTTTTCCGGCATTAATCATCTTCTTCTTCCGAAATAACGTTTGTAAAGAAACTTTGTTGGAGAAGAGTAATAGGAGGTGAATAAATGTTTTATTAAACATCGTATTTATAAAATAAAATCTAGCTGTTTATACCCGTTAGGAGTCATTAATATTTATCCATTTTATGATCGTTTATTATCGAAAGATAAAATACAATAAATTTATTTAACACTTATGGTAATGTAATGCATGTAATCGTAATCATAGTTAAATAATTTTGTATATCATATCACATTATTATTTTTAGGTGGCATAGCCTCCTTTATATAATAATATGATATTATACATAAATTATATAATAATGAACAATATAATTTCGTAATTCATATCACGTTATTATAATGAGGTGTCTGAGACTCCTTTTATATAATAACATGATATTATACAGAAATATAATAATTAGCAAGGTAAATTTGTAAATCATATCATATTATACATAAATTATATAACAATGAACAATATAATTTCGTAATTCATATAACGTTATTATAATGAGGTGTCAGAGACTCCTTTTATATAATAACATGATATTATACAGAAATATAATAATTAGCAAGGTAAATTTGTATGTTAATAGGAAATTATTATTTCTCTATAATTTCCTTGATTTAGAGAGAAGATAATTGGGAGAGAATTTGTATAAATTTGTGTGTATTTACAATGAAGATTACAAGCCTATTTATAGGCAAATGAAATGATTAAAATAATATAAAGTCATAATCACTTATTGAATAATTAGACCTCCAAATTTGACAATTTGTAGACACCCAAATTTGACAAATTGTAGACATCCAAATTTGACAAATTGTAGACATCCAAATTTGATTTCATAATAGTGTTTGATTTATACAGAAATCAAATTTAAGAGTACAGGACTCCGCGAGCATTCTCCGGATGCCAATTTACACAACTAATGGGGATGTAGTCAATTGAAGATAATTGATTACTTTTAAAGACTTGTGTGACTTTTAGATAGGCATTTAACATTAACTTTTACAAATTATATGGAAATTTTGTAGTATTTAAAATTAACTTTTAAAAATCGTAAAAAGCTTTATAGCTATTTAAATTTTCAGCGTACTTTTAACGATTCCATAAAAGTACAAATATAAGCATATACGATAATTATAGATTGCAAATTTGGATTGAAGCCACAAGAAATAAATTGGGGAACCTAGTACTCAATAGAATTCTCTTTTTTATTTGCACAATGTTATAGAACAAATGGCCAACCTAAATTTGTTATTTTCTAAAAACCTATATTTTTTAATTGCAGAAAGAAATTGAAGAATGTCCACCATAATCTCAAAACACATCTATTGCTATGATGCAATTAGCCTTGTGTTTGGCAAGGAAGCTCGGGGTAGAGTGCACGGAATGGGCTTTGAAAATTGGAGCTTATGTGCAACAGAATGTAATAGTCAAACAACTTCAAAAGGAAATGGAAGAAATGAATGTCCATGTTTTCACAAGATATAGAAGAAATGAAGTCCATGTTTCTATAAGGTATGAGACAACAAACTCAGCTGGAACAAGTTAGTAATTAAATAATATACTTTCATTTAAATACTTGATATCATGATGACATTGGTTGACACAATTAGTTTGTACAATTAAGTTTGATGTAACCGAAGTTTACCCAACCAATAAGATGTCACCACGTCAGACCGTTAGGTCAGGAGTCTACATCTTAGGATTGGCCTGAACGACTGGATAGACACATGCGTAAAGTGACCTATTGGTACAGATCGGGAGCTCATGTCTCGGGGGAAGAACAGGATGTCTTTCCTTCAATGACCTGCAACCATAGACACTGGTCAAAGGGCATCGAGAGTTATCCCAATGAAGGTCCTCCGATGCTTAAGTCAGCTCGGGTGATCGAGAATATAAAGATACTGCAGAGAATGGGTCTGCTGAATGTCTGTAAATGTAGAGATATCTGGGTATTTATAGGTGGAGGGAATAGGAGACTGTTGTGTGTCCGCCACAATGATAATCATGAGTTGGAGTGATTTTGCAGGCCTTGGGTGTACACACCCTACCGCCAATACATAGGGATGAGTCTTGCAGGTTTGTTAGTGCACTAATCATGTGCTAAATAAGAAGGTCAGGTGGTTGTGATAGGTCGTTGTCAATGACAGACCTCTTGCCTCGAGTGTCGTGAAGCTATACTGTGAAGATTCGTCACACCTCGGGACACCGAGGTGTCCTGGAAGTATTACCATAGGTGCATCATGGGTACCTACAGAGCGCCTACTGGGGGCGCATAGGCTGGAAACCATAAGGAATACCTGATACTTTCTTGGTTCTCTTTATCCCGACGTGACATGTTTGTCAACGAAATGTCCTCGAGGACCGAGGTTATCGGGTGATGCCAAGACGGAAGGTTACCAGTAGCGTTCCAAGAGGAGCTCTTGTCTCGGGTCCCCAGGTGGAAACTATTAGTGGTATCAATAGTATCCCCCAACGAGGCATAGACAAAAAAATGAGGTTTAGGACAATCTAGAGTAGTGGTCGGGTCATGAGGTGCAAATATGTGTTTCTGAGGAAAACCTTGATCCATGTAAACTCATACCGCGGTCGTTGATTAAGTTGGATCGGATGGTTAGGATAAGTCTCAGCCCGGTGTTCGAGATGATGTTTAGAATTCCCGAGGTGATCTGAACCTTTTGTTGCTTGAGTTATTGGATGGTTGGGTGCTGCCCGAACTATTATAAATATGTTGATTTCCCATTCATTTTTATCTCCACTTTCCTTCTGCGTCGAAACTCTGTCAAAATTTCTACTCTCCTCCCGAGCTCTAGATCTGTCTGATGTTCTCTCCCGACCTCTCTTTCTTAATTCCATACTTGTAAGTTCTCAGTTTAATCTATCTTCGTAGAGATGTATTCCCAGATACTAGTATCGTTAGGAGAGTAGCCGAGTCTTTAGAGCGATGGTACTCAGACCCGGTTTCTACGATGGTTCCCGATCTGATTTATCCTTAACCAGGTTTTTCTACTCTCCTAATTAATTCAGAGTAGACCTGGTTTCTACGATGGTTTCTACTACGATCGTAGAACCATCGTAGAAACCAGGTGTATCTACGATGGTACCATCGTAGAACCATCGTACATCTTAAATCCTTGATACTACGATGGTACCTTCGTTCCCGAGTATCTTCGTAGCGATGGTACCCAGATGTATCTACGATGGTTCCCGATCTGGATTCTGTACATTGAACTGCTTTTCTGATCTAGTTCTAGGCTTGATCACATCCAATCTACTCTGAATTAATTTGCTCTTGTTCTGTAATGATCCAGATAACAATTTTTGTACACTCATATCCGTAACCCGATAATATCTGTAGAACAATCTTGATGCGAGCTGGTTTATCTAACCAGTTGGTCTGTTATACATTTTACCTTAGCTGGTTTGTCCTCAACCAGCGTGAGCTGGTTTGTCCTTAACCAGCTTAGCTCTGCTCTGATCTGGTTTTTTGATCAATGTTGTAAGCTCCATCCAGATCTTGTCAAATGTTCATTGAGCTTATTAATCTCTTTTATTTGTCTTCACCAAAACTCATGAAATTAACTCTAACAATTTCCCCCTTTTGGTGATGACAAAACTTGTGCGGAAAAGAGATTTTATTAAACTGTTAAGCACTTTATACAATAGCCGTTCAAGACAAACTAAACCCGCCCTAAGTCCTACAGCAGCCGTCTCTTTTTACTGCTTTGTCATTCCCCATTTTTGGCATCACCCACTTATTTTAGGTGATTAAACATCTCCGCTAGCTGCATTTTGACAAAATCTAAGTCACTCGTAATCTGCATCTGATGCTCGGTGAATTGACGAACCAGGCTGGTTTCCAACGCTGTCTAGGAAGAGGTAACGTTAGCAACCATCGTGTCCATCTTTTCATAAAAGGTGCGCTTGTAGAGGCCAAAGTAGAGCTTCATGAATGTCTAAGCGTCCATTATCCTATCAACCTTCAAATCCAAGGATACATCACTTAAATCCATGGAAACGATCTTAGACTCTAGGGATAAGACGACTTTTTGTACCTCTTTGAGCTTATTATCAGCATCAAGATCGGCTTGAGTTTCGAAACACTTATTTGTTGCGGACCAGCTTGGGTATTCTTCTCTGTTATCTGCGCTTGTAATTTCTTCTTCTTGTTCAGTATATACAACTATCTGCAAACCGGAGGAACTGGGACCCTGACGGTCCTCATTATTTGCATTTGAAGAGGAGAACTGTACAAAAGAATGTGAATCCCTTGGACTGGAATGGGAGAAACCAGTTGGAGCTTGTCGCTCAACCTCTTGCTCTGCTTCCAGATTTGTCTCTCTATGAGCCTGATGTGCATGCTCATGATCCTGAAGCTCTGGAGAATTTAATGCCTCATTTCCCTCAATATTCTCAACGGACCTATCAACCTCCTCAACCTGCTCTTCAGCTGTTGGTTTTGGAGCCTGATGCTCTCCTGCGACTTGAGTTGGTTGCTCATTCGATACTCGGAAGGTGAGCTGTATCGTATTCTGTGCTTTCCATTTGGACCAGGATACGCCAGGAGTAATATCGATTGAATCAGCATGGTCTATAGACCTTTCTGGAAACTCAGTAGGTAGACCAGATTGGATTTGACAAAAATTAACACTCTCCTAGCTTTGACCAGTTTAGCCTCCAATAAACTGATAGACATGAAGTCCAAGGTGGCTGTGTTGGCGCAGCGGGGATCCGGATCCCGCTCCCGGGGCGCAGCGGAAGATTTAAATTTTTGAGCCCGGGAATGGTCAATACACCTGTAAAAAGTTCATAAACATACATAGGATGTTCAGAACGGTACCTTGCTGGCATCTAGGCGCCTGGCTCCGACCAATTTCACAAGGAAATCGGCACTTTAACGGTAGACTGTGTCGGCCTCATAATCCGGTCCACGACTGGAATCTCAATTCCTTCGTCGATCGGCACTAGAAAACACGATGAAGATTTCACGGACGAAATATCCTAGCCGGAACGGTCGGAACGAGATGTCTGATGATGGCGGCGGGCGGCGGTGCGACGGGCGACGACGGCGACGGCGGGGCGACGATGGCGACGGCGGGGCGGCGACGGCGTCGTGGGGAGGAGAAAGGAGGAGAGAAAATATAAGCTGAAGAGCTTTTGGTACAAATCAAATGAATACCCCAGGGCCCCTATTTATAGATTTTCCATGGGCTTGAACCAGCTTAATGGGCTTGGGTCGAGCCCAGGCCCAGGGTGTACATTGGTTTCAAGTCCATCACTGTGGCTCCATCATAATCCCGATCGACGATCAAATCGGACCGATCTACAAAGTTTACAAAACTGAGCATTATGATGCGAAAACAATTTTTCGGACCACCTAATCCAAAATAGCAGTTTGACCCCTGTAAGTTTCAAGGATAGTCAAACTAGTCCAAACTTTAGGGAAATTGCATTTTGACCCTATTTAATATTAGGAAGTCGCACTTCCATCCTTCCTCCTCCCATACTCAACAAATTGAGCTTAATTTCCGTGCGAGAATTGAGAAACCAGTACTTGTGTGACCCTCAATGGTTCAGAGATACAGCTAGCCGTGGGCTCACAACATTTGTGACTCCAAAATCACATTTTCGGACTGACCCATCGGATCATGGTAAAGCGTCTAGCAACATCGCCCCATGATCCCCTAGGTATCACTGATAGTGCCTGCAAGAACCAGTCGGTCATGGTTAGCATACAGTACGATCCTTTCAACACAAATATCCCGATCAGATCAACGATCATTGGTAAATCGAGAGTCGCTATAGATCCAATGACCATGCATACATCTTGGAGATCAAATAGTGACATCGCGTGTGTTACTAGGCAAACACATTTACCCAAAACACATCTAGTATTCTGGCCAGAGATTTGTCACACTATTATCTCCTCATATAGCATAGGATATCCACGCACAAGGGCGAGCGGTGAATCCTCGACAACGAAGCATCGACTCCTACATGCATCGGGACATCACCCAATCCCGCCACCTGATGACCCCATCTGAGTTGGTAAACGGGTCAAAGTGAGGCACCTATCATGTAGAATCTCAATGACGTTTCGAGTAATAAGGGCTAATCTGTACAATCAAGACCTCGGACTTAATCCACTCGATAAATGGTAACCACTTGGAAAGTCCGAAACGAGGGTAGTTCGATAGTTTTCCAGGAAAACCATCCATCTGCATGCTCAGAACATCACAATGTTCCCTACCAATGAAACGTGGTACTTCACATCGCAGATGCTAGTCTCAAACTCGGGCGGCCTTATCCTCATTTTGACGGCCCAATCGACTAGGAACAAGTTCAGAATACACATTGACTATTAGATGTGTTTCATGATAGCCATCGTATCCACTATCACATCTAACATATACTATAGTGCATTCTAGGTCTTTATCCAACACAATTGTTAACATTATAAAAATAATGACGATAAAGAATGCCATAAAAGAATACGAATTTCATAAACAAATATCGTTTTACATAGACTCAACAAGAACCCACATGCCACAAGTTGTGTCAGGCCCCGTGCTAATCACTCAAGATTACAGCACAAATAAGCACATAATCACGGAAGCGTAAAATCGGGCTTAAAATTTTTTTTCGAAATCATTTGGGCCTGAACTCAAAATCATCATTCAAAATATTCATAATCAAAATACGAGTTAACTCAAACTCATACAAAGCAGGTAACAACAAATCTCATTTCAAATGCAGATCCCCAATACATAAAAACACGGGGCATCCCGCGGTTCAATACATATCATAAAATAACTGGGACTCAAGGGAACGGGGATCGACCAGCTGGCACTCCACTCGGTCCAGCTTGGTTACCTGAAGATCCTGCATATGGGTAAAACAGACCCAAACAACACAAAATCGGGAAAAGAAATACGAGGTCAAGCCTCAGTACGGAGAGCTATCAAAACAGCTAATCATGCAACATGCTATAATCAATGCTGTGAAATGCATGAGGGCTATCAAAGAATCGGATAGCTAGACCAGTGAATCAACTGGAAAATCATCTCAGTCAGCCTCTATACCCGCACGATGTATCAACCGGGGAAATCATCGGTCCGTGATCTTCAGAGCACGTCAGCCCATCACAGCTCGGTGGTATTCAGACAACCAATCAGTCGGTCACCACTCCGATGATAGCGTTGGACTTTTCAGGCACAACTCATCAGTCGGCCAGTCACAACGTGGCTTTCAATCATTTCATCAATCAATCTGTCAATCAGGCTCAAGATGTATGCATGCATGCCAATCAGCATTCAGTTCACAATGCATACAACTCAATACGTGAGAACAGAATGTAAAACTCAGAAAATTTAACAAACTGTGTCACGTAAACTCACAGAATCACATAAGCATATTTCAGAACATCAATCACAGCCATGTCCACGCTCAAAGCTGTTAAATCTGCTCAATTCGTACCTTAAACGGCTGATTTCTTCCTCAACAGATTTAACAAGGCACGGTAATTCCAACCAGCGCAAACCAGCTTTCACCTGGCTCCCTCAACCGCGGCAGAAGCTAACCTGAACCTCAAATCTGTTAAGGAAACTCAATAATTAACTCAGGTCTAGTTCATAGCTGAACTTCTCAACAATATTTCCTACGGCCAAGAACCTAACTCCGGTTCTACTTCTAAACAAAGTACTAGCAGCTAATACTAAGCTTAGAACGGTAGGAAATTCTTACCCATAAGCTGAAACTAGTGGAAGAACTATCGGGTTCTTCCAGGGAAACTCAGGAAAATTCAATCAAACATCACAATCAAACACAATCATCTAAGCAAGCTCAAATCAAAGCTTAGAAATTACCTGGAATTTGCACTATCAGTGCTCAAATAGATGAGGCCAATCCTGTCTCATCTTTTCCTCAACCTCCCAGGTTGCTTCTTCTCGGACATGCTTGCTCCATTGGACCATCACCAACGGAATCACTTTGTTCCTCAGCTGCTTCTCCTTCCTATCCAAAATCTGCACTGGATATTCTACATAGCTCAAGGCAGAATCCAGCTCAACTTCGTCGGTTCTCAACACATGGGATGGATCTGGCTCATATTTCCTCAACATTGACACATGAAAAACGTCATGTATCGCTGCTAACTCATCAGGCAGCCTCAGTCGATAAGCCAATTGTCCAATTTGTTCAATAATGTCAAAGGGACCAACGAATTTAGGAGCTAATTTGCCTTTAAATCTGAATCGCATCACGCTCTTGAAAGGAGAAACTTTGAGAAATACTCGATCGCCAACCTCAAACTCTAAAGGTCTGCGTCTTCTATTAGCATAGCTAGAGAAACGGTATTGAGAAACTTTCATTCTACTCCGAATCAAATCAATCTGATCTTTCATGTGCTGCACAAACTCAGGGGTAGAAAGCTGTCTTTCACCAACTTCTTCCCAACAGATCGAAGATCTGCATTTTTGACCATACAATGCCTCAAACGGAGCCATCCCGATAGTCACCTGGTAGCTGTTGTTATACGAAAACTCAACCAAGGACAAGGAATCCTGCCAGCCACCGCTGAAATCCATCACCACTGCACGCAGCATATCCTCTAAGGTCTGAATGGTCCGCTCAGACTGACCATCTCTCTGTGGGTGATAGGCTGTACTCATAGCCAATCTTGAACACATCTCTGCTTGCAGACTCTTCCAAAAACGAGAAGTGAATCTTGGATCTCTGTCAGACACTATCAAAACAGGAACTCCATGCAATCTAACCACATGGTCGATGTACAGTTTCGCCATTTTCTTCATCGAACACCTCACATCATAGGGAATGAAATGGGCTGACTTCGAAAGTCTATCAATCACCATCCAAATCGCATCACATCCCATACTCGATCGAGGTAGATGAGTCACAAAATCCATGGAGATGTGCTCCCAATTCCATTGGGGCACTTCCAAACTCTGTAACAATCCACCAGGTCTCATTCTCTAAGCCTTGACCTACTGGAAATTCAAACATCTAGCAACAAAACCAGAGATGTCGCTCTTCATACCTGCCCACCAGTAGTGAGACTTCAAGGCATGGTACATCTTTCTCTCGCCCGGATGCACACTGTACTGACGACAATGCGCTTCATTCATAATGGTCTCTTTCAAATCGATCAAGTTCGGAACCACCAGTCTTCCTCGAAATCTTAGGCACCCATCAGAAGAAACAGAGAAATCATCAGACTGACCACTTCGGGCTTTAATCTTCAATTCATGAACATATGGGTCAGTCCTCTGCGCCTCCCTGATGTCACTCACAATCTGCGGTTCTACTTGAATCGAAGAAACCATAAAGTACTGATCGCCCGGCTGGAATCTCCAACCAGAAGTACTCAACTGCTCATAGACTTTTGAGACACTCAAAAACAAAAGCATTGTAGGCTGGGTCTTCCTACTCAAGGCATCGGCAACCGAGTTCATCCGCCCAGGCTGATATTGAATCTCACAGTTAAAGTCTTTGAGCAATTCCATCCATCGCCATTGCCTCATATTCAAATCAGACTGCGTGAAGATATACTTCAGGCTCTTGTGGTCGGTATACACCACAAACTCTTCACCATACAGATAATGACGCCAAATCTTCAAGGCAAAAACTATCGTAGCCAACTCCAAATCATGAACAGGGTACCTCGTCTCGTGAGGTTTCAATTGTCGAGACGCATAGGCAATCATGTACCCGTTCTGCATCAGAACACATCCCAAACCATTGAGAGAAGCATCGGAGCACACAACGAATCCTCCAGATCCTGACGGTAGAGCCAAAACAGGAGCAGTAGTCACTTCTCCTTCAACGTCTGAAAACTGTACTCTCATTCCTCAGTCCAAACGAACTTCCTATCCTTCTGAGTCAACTGAGTCAGAGGCCTGGCTATCGAAGAGAACTTCTCGATAAAACGCTTGTAGTAGCCAGCCAATCCCAAGAAGTTGCGGATCTCGGAAACATTCCTAGGTCTCTACCATTTAAGAACTGCTTTGACCTTACTCGGATCCACCGAAATCCCTTGCGCGGAAATCACATGACCCAAAAAGATAATCCAGTCAAGCCAAAATTCACACTTGCTGAACTTGGCGTACAACTGCGAGTCTCTCAATCGCTGCAACACCAATCTCAGATGCTCCTTATGCTCTCTCAAGCTCTTCGAATACACTAGGATGTCATCTATGAAGACGATCACGAACCGATCTGTACTCACTAAAGACGCGATTCATCAAATCCATGAAAACAGTTGGGGCATTCGTCAATCCAAACGGCATGACAAGAAACTCATAATGCCCATATCTCGTTCGGAAAGCCGTCTTCGCCACGTCAGCGTCTCTAATCCGCAACTGGTGATAACCAGAGCGCAAATCAATCTTCGAGTATACGACCGATCCTTGCAACTGATCGAACAAGTCATCAATCCTTGGCAAAGGATACTTGTTCTTCACCGTCGCTTTGTTCAACTGCCTAAAATCAACACACATCCTCATAGACCCATCCTTCTTCTTCACAAAGAGAATCGGAGCTCCCCAAGGCGACATACGCGGTCTGATGAAGCCTTTCTCCAAGAGATCTCTCAACTGGTCCTTCAGCTCTTTCAACCTGCTGGCGCCAATCGATACGGAGCTCTAGAAATCGGGGCGGTACCGGACACCAACTCAATGCTGAAGTCAATCTCACGTCTCGGAGGGAATCCAGGAATCTCATACGGGAACACATCGAGAAACTCTCGGACAATCGGAATGTCGCTCAACTCCAATCGAGGCTCTTGGGAAATGTCAAGTGCATAAATCATGAATCCAGCATTATCCAGCGATAGCAGGCTAAACATCTCCATGGCGGACACTAGAGGAATCTTCGAGCGTGAATCAGCACCGTAGAACTCCCACCTCTCACCCGAATCAGGGCGAAATCTCACCACACCATGAAAACAATCAACGGTAGCCTTATAGCTAGACAATACATCCATTCCCAAGATGCAATCGAAATCTCTGATTCCCAAAACAATCAGATTGGACACCAAAACATGCTCATCAAATCGAAGCACACAATCCAACACCACTTCACGGGACCACAGACTCACACCAGTAGGGGTAGACACGGAAAAAACATCACACAATGGGGAAAAACTCAACCCATGCTCACAAACAAACATCTCAGAAAAAAAAGAGTGTGATGCACCAGTGTCAAATAAAACTCTCGCAGGATAATCAAAAATAGAGCATGTACCTGCGATCACCATGGCAGGCGTCTCCTCAGCCTGCTCTTTAGTCAAAGCATTCGCCTGAGCCTGCTGTGGAATCTGGAACTGAGGTCTCTGAGGTCCTCCAAACCTAGACGGTCCACTAGGCTGAAATCCAGATCGCTGAGTCGGAACAGGAAACTGCGGTCTCTGCGAAGAACCACCAGCCGAACCCTGTTGTGAAGGAATTGAAGCATGTCCCCTCAACAATGGACATACTCTCTGAAAATGTCCCGGCTGTCCACAGTTATTGCAAGTCCCTTGAACTTCACGACACTACGAAGTCGGATGCCTTCCTCCGTACTGACCACAAGTCATGCCGCTAGAATCACTACCAGAACCACTGCCAGAACCAGAAATCGTAGAACCATAGGAACTCGAATTTGCCTTCTTCTTGAACTGTTTTCCTCGAGGTCGAAACCTTTGGCTAATTAAATAGACTTGGCTTTAGTCTTGGACCGGCCCAATGGGCCCGGGTCCAACGGATGAACATTCAGTTCATCCCCGTCATCGATACTTCATCGTAACTCCGATCGCCGATCAGATCGGACCGGTCGACTCAGTTTCCAAAACTGAATACTATGATCTGAAAAACCATTTTTCAGAACCCCAGTGCAAAATGACCGTTATGCCCCTCAACAGCGGGAAATCCCGATTTGACCCCTGTTGACTTTTAGGAAGTCGCACTCCCAAAAATCCTCTTCTCATGCTCAACACATTGAGCTCAGTATCCATGCGGGAATCTCGAATCCAGTGCTTGTGTGACCCTCAATGGTTCAGGGATACAGCTAGCCGTGGGCCCACAACCATTGTGGCTCCGGAATCACAATTCCGGACTTGCCCATCGGATCATGGTAAGAGCGTCTAGCAACATCACCCCATGATCCCCTAGGTATCACCTGATAGTTCCTGCAAGAACCAGTTGGTCGTGGTTAGCGTACAGTACGGTCCTTTCAATCCATATATCCCGATCAGATCAACGACCATTGGTAAATCGAGAGTCGCTGTAGATCCGATAGTTATGCGTACATCTTGGAGATCGAATAGTGACATCGCGAGTGTAACTAGGTAAACACATTTACCTAAAACACTTCTAGTACTCTGGCCAGAGATTTATACACTATTATCCCCTCAGATAGCATAGGATATCCACGCATGTCTGCGAGCGGTGAATCCTCGACAACGATGCATCGACTCCTACATGCATCGGGGTCTCACCCAATCCCGACGCCTTATGACCCCAAGTGAGTCGGCAAACGGGTCAAAGTGAGACGCCTATCATGTAGAGTCTCAATGACGTTTCGAGTCGTGATGACTAATCAGTACAACCAAGACCTCGGACTTATCCACTCGACAAATAGTAACCACTTGGAAAGTCCGAACGAGGGTAGTTCGATAGATCACCAGGTCACTATCTATCTGCATGCTCAGAACATCACAATGTTCCCTACCAATGAAACATGGTACTTCGCATCGCAGATACTAGTCTCTTGCTCGGGAGGCCTTATCCTCATTTTGACGCCCAATCGACTAGGAACATGTTCAGAATACACAGTGACTATTAGATGTGTTTCATGATAGCCGTCATACCCACTATCACATCTAACGTACACTTTAGTGTATTCTAGGTCTTTACTCAACGCATTTGTAAATCATAATACACACAATGAAAGTAAAGAATGCCATATAATAAATGCGAATATCATATATAAAGATTGTCATATACAAGAGTCTATAAACCCACACGCCACAAGTTGGCTAGTTGGGCATCTACTCTAACAATCTCCCACTTGCCCTAAAGCCAACTACTCATCAGACGCAGTCCCATTGTTTCGCGATGTTTTTCAAACAACGGTCCAGGAAAGGGCTTCGTAAGTGGATCAGCAACGTTGTCTGCAGAGGCGACTCTCTCAACTGCTATGTCACCTCTGGCCACAATATCCTGGATTATGTGGTATTTCCTCAGTATGTGTTTGGATCTTTGGTGAGACCTAGGCTCCTTTGCTTGCGCAACGGCACCCGTGTTGTCGCAGTACACCGGGATTGGACCAACTCCATTAGGAATGACGCCCAACTCTTGGACGAAATTCCTTATCCAAACGGCCTCCTTAGCAGCAGCTGATGCTGCAATGTACTCAGCCTCAGTGGTTGAATCCGCGATGGTGTCTTGCTCGGAACTCTTCCAAGAGACAGCACCACCATTGAGCATGAATACAAATCCAGAGGTTGATTTCGAATCATCCACGTCACACTGGAAGCTAGAATCAGTGTAGCCTTCCAGTTTCAGTTCACCACCCCCATAGACCATGAACATATTCTTAGTCCTTCGTAAGTACTTAAGAATATCCTTCACGACCTTCCAATGCAATTGGCCGGGGTTGGCCTGGTAGAGGCTCGTGACACTCAGAGCATACGCGACATCCGGTCTAGTCGAGATCATGCCATACATAATACTACCTATCACCGAGGCATATGGTACACGTGCCATACTCTCTATCTCCTCATCAGTCTTTGGACACATAAACTTAGATAGAGTGACCCCGTGACACATAGTTAGGTGTCCTCTCTTGGACTCTTCCATAGAGAACCTCTTAAGTATGGTATCGATGTAGGTAGCTTGGGTGAGTCCGAGCATCCGTTTAGATCTATCCCGATAGATCTGTATTCCAAGAATATAGGATGCTTCACCCATTTCCTTCATCGAAAATATGCTAGACAACCATACTTTAGTTGACTGCAGCATTCCTACATCATTCCCAATGAGTAGAATGTCATCAACATAAAGTACGAGGAACGTCACAGCACTTTTAACTACCTTCTTATAGACACATGGCTCCTCGGGATTCTTGATGAAACCAAATTCCTTAATTGTTTCATCAAATCTCAGGTTCCAACTTCGCGATGCTTGTTTGAGACCGTAGATCGATCTCTGAAGCTTGCATACCTTATGCTCGCTTCCAACAGATGTGAAACCTTCAGGCTGCGTCATATATATCTCTTCCTTAATGTTTCCATTAAGGAACGCAGTTTTCACATCCATTTGCCATATCTCATAGTTGTACCATACGGCTATGGCTAACAAGATTTTAATCGACTTGAACATTGCGACTGGCGAGAAGGTTTCATCATAGTCAACACCTTGCCTTTGAGTGTAACCTTTCACGACCAGTCGTGACTTGTAGGTCATTACCTTACCATCAGGCCCAAGTTTCCTCTTGTACACCCATTTGCACCCAATAGGAACAATTCTTTCGGGAGGGTTAACCAGAGTCCAAACTTGGTTAGCATGCATTGAGTCAAACTCTGACTGCATTGCTTCAAGCCACAAATTAGAATCAGCATCGGAAATTGCCTCCTTGAAAGTTCTTGGATCAGATCCAACAACTTGATAACCTTGATCATCTTCAAGGAGAAAACCATATCTCTCAGGAGCCCTAAGAATCCTTTCGGATCTCCTAGGTGCGACCATTTCTGGTACTGGCTCTGTAGGTGTAGGAGACTCATCTGGTACTTCGATTGGATCTCGAACCTCTTCGAGTTCTAATATTCTGCCCTTTCTATCAAGTAGAAATTACCTTTCCATAAAGGTGGCATTCCTAGAAACAAACACCTTTGTTTCGCTGGGATAGTAGAAGTAGTATCCAATGGAATTCTTTAGATACCCAATGAAGTAGCATAAGATGGATCTCGTATCCAGCTTATCTCCCACTGTCTGCTTCACGTAAGCAGGACATCCCCAAATCCTCATAAATGAGTACTTGGGTGGTTTGCCCATCCATATCTCATATGGGGTCTTATCCACTGCCTTGGTGTGGACATTGTTCAATAACATTACCGCCGTTTCGAGCGCATAGCCCCAAAACGAGGTAGGAACCTCAGTGAAGCTCATCATAGATCGAACCATGTCCAAAAAGGTCCGATTACGACGTTCCGCTACACCATTGAGCTGTGGTGTGGCCGGAGGGGTCCACTGTGAGAGAATCCCATTCTCTTTTAGATAGTCTTGAAATTCAGCACTTAAGTATTCACCACCTCGATCAGATCAAAGTTCCTTAATACTTTTGTCTAACTGATTTTCTACTTCAGCCTTGAATTCCTTGAACCTTTCAAAGGATTCAGACTTGTACTTCATCAAGTACAAGTACCCGTACCTAGAGTAATCATCGGTAAAGGTGATGAAGTATGTGTGACCGTATTTAGTACCAATACTAAACGGGCCGCACACATCAGTATGGATCAAATCCAATAGGCCTTGAGCACGCTCACCCTTGCCCTTGAAGGGTTGCTTAGTCATCTTTCCCTTAAGACATGATTCACAAGTCGGTAGGGAGTTAATGTCTGACAGATCAAACAAGTCACTCCTAACTAACTTGTTCATCCTGCTTAGAGAAATATGACCTAGCCTAGCGTGCCAAAGTTGTGCTGGGTTCAAGTTATCGTATTTCCGTTTAATCGTTGTTGTATGTGCTTCGACATCGCGAGTTGGAACGTCTTTTAATTTTAAGGTGTATAAATCGTTTTCGCGTTCCCCAATTCCAATTAAACATTCATTCTTGTAAATATTACAAATCGAATTAGCAAACATACAAGAATATCCATCACTATCAAGCATATAAACAGAAATAATGTTCTTTATTAATTCGGGAACAAATAAAACGTTTCTCAATAACAACTTAAAATCAGAAAATAGAAATAAGTAAACATCTCTTATAGCTACTGCAGCAACTCTTGCTCCATTTCCAAGCCTCAAGTGGGTCTCACCCTCTCTAAGACGTCGACTTCTTGTCATCAGCTGCAAATCATTGCAGATATGAGATCCACATCCGGTATCAAGTACCCAAGAAGTTGAATTAAGAGACATATTTATTTCAATGTAGAACATACCTTTCGCAGTTCGCAACTGCTCGAGGTACTCCTTGCAGTTCCTCCTCTAATGCCCAGCCTTGTGGCAGTGGTGGCAAACATCCTCGCTCTTGTTTGGCTTAGAAGCCTTTGCCTTTGGCTTCTTGGCAGACTTTTCCTCCTTCGCAGGAGCAGAACACTTCTTGCTCTTGCGTGTGGGCCCCTTCTTCATAGAGGAAGAAGAACCCAGAAGGAGGACGGGTTTGTCCTTCTTTATAGTCCCCTCAAACACTACAAGCATGTTAACCACCTGTTCAAGGGTGGCCTCCAGCTTGTTCATGTTGAATTTGACCACAAAGGGGTCAAATGCAGCGGGTAGCGAGAGGAGAAGTACATCCACCGACAGCTCGTGTGGAAGCGCGATATCAAGGCCCGACAGCTTTTCAACGAGCCCAATCATACGAACCCCATGCTCGCGGACCGAAGTCCCATCGCGCATGCGGCTCGTCATCAGCTCCTTGACAGCCGTGAACCTCTCATGTCGAGAGTTCTCCCCGTACAGTTCCTTGAGATGAAAGAGTATGGCAGAGGCATACTTTGTCTTCTCAAAGCGCCATTGCATTTCATTGGACATCGATGCCATCACATAGCATCGAGATTTAACCTCGTCGTCACGCCATTGGTTAAGCATAATCAGCTCCTCAGGGCTGATATCGGCAGG
>KV014393.1:280955-310906 GCA_001598015.1 Dorcoceras hygrometricum | reverse complement strand
TGCTCAGAACATCACAATGTTCCCTACCAATGAAACATGGTACTTCGCATCGCAGATACTAGTCTCGAACTCGGGCGGCCTTATCCTCATTTTGACGGCCCAATCGACTAGGAACATGTTCAGAATACACAGTGACTATTAGATGTGTTTCATGATAGCCGTCATACCCACTATCACATCTAACGTACACTTTAGTGTATTCTAGGTCTTTACTCAACGCATTTGTAAATCATCATACACACAATGAAAGTAAAGAATGCCATATAATAAATTCGAATATCATATATAAAGATTGTCATATACAAGAGTCTATAAACCCACACGCCACAAGTTGGCTAGTTGGGCATCTACTCTAACACCGCCCCCCTCTCCTCTCTACAATCCGCCGCCGCCGCCGCCTTGCGCCGCCGGAAAATTGTTTCCGGCCAATCTTGACGAGGAGAATCCATCTGCGCAGATCTCGTCAGGCCTTATAGTGCAGGCTGACGAAGGAATCCCGTCTCCGGTTGTGGACCTGATTGACGATATCTACCGCCGCCTACCATGAAGTGCCGTTTTCTTTAAGAAACCGGTCGGAGTCAGGCACGAGTTGCCAGCAAGGTAGTCACCTAAACACCCTATGAATGGTCATAGTATGTTTGTTTATATCGTATTGATCGTCTCCGGGCACATGTTTTTGTTCTTCCGCTGCCTCGCCGGGGGGCGTGATCCGGATCCCAACACACTGTACGAAGAAAACAGCAACTTCGCGATCTTCTCCAAGATCGTTCTTACAGCCTCAAATGGGTAACAATCGAAATAGAAATTCACAAGGAATCCAGCGCCACCAAAATCGCTCAAAACAACAACGGAGAACGGCGGCAATCGACGAAAAAGTGCTACGGTGAACAGTAGCTAAAACGAGGGTTTGAAATTGGAGATAAAAAATATCGGGTTCAGAATATTTCTAAGTATCGACAAAACTTATCTAAATATATCTCCCAAATTCCCACAGCTGCTGTTCTAAGAAAATCAGACGACGAAACAGTAGGAATCTTACAACAGAAACCAGCTCTTGACTCTAAAAAAAAACCAGACAGCAACCATCAGACGTGGCTCTTCAGACATCAAACGACGCCGCACCAACTAATCAAAACGACGCCGCATCATCCAACAGCTGATGACAGATTCTTTTCAAAACAACCAGCAGCTGGTCGCGTTAAACACTACAAACGACGTCGCTTCAACATCAGCGACTGGTTCTTCAAACCAACAGCTGGTCACTCAGCTGGAGCAATTTTTCACAACCCAACAGCTGATAGCGCTACAATATTAGCAGTCAACGTCCAAAATGTTGACCAACACGTGTCGCTTCCTCCCTAAACCTCGCACCCACTTCTCAGCTGCCAGTAGATACCTCTTCAAATGCAACTGCTGAATAGCGAAACGACGATGCATCACTCATTCGCAACAGTATCGTTGACTTGCATTGACGTCTGAAATGCGCTACGTCTGGTTCCTTGTATTAGAGCTACGGCTGGTTTTCACGAAACGACAGCGTATTACACCCGCGCCATCAACAACTGATCAGATTTCACCAACTAGCGCTACAGCTGAACGCTAACATCCGAATCCTACTGGAATCAGATTTCTCTCGAAAAACCCTCAAAATCCACGCGACTAGTACCAATCAATTCGATTAATCACTAATCTAAAATCTGATTCCTCACAAGTTGGCTAGTTGGGCACCTACTCTAACAGGCTGATGGCCTGTCCTTTGTGAAATTCTTCCAATTTTCGGCAACGGCTTGACGTAGATAGTGCTCAAACATTCGTGACCTGATGATCTCCCTTTTTTGCAGCAATTGAGACACCTGCTCCGTCTCAGCCCATAGAAGAAATTGATCTTCAATTTTGGCATATGCTTCCACAAGACTTATTGACTTGACCCTGTTCAGTATATACCCTTTGTGGAGCCTGCGCAATTGGTCGAACATGTGGATTTGATGGTCCACCTTCTCCCTGATTCCTTGAAGTACCAAAAGGTAGTGCTCCTCTAATGAGTTTGGTCTAGCCAGGCATTGAAGCACTTCATTCCCTTTGGCTGCTGGGTCAATCTTTGGAAAAATGTGTGTAACCCAGTTTATCTCTTTAATCTGCATGGGAGCATGAACACTTTTACCAGCAGAAGTGATAGTTTTATGTTGAGGGTCGGACTGGACCACAATAGATTGCTCCTTAGTAACAGCCTATATCTCCATTTTGTCAGTACACTTCACAGACTCTTCTCGATTAGCAGCGGTGGAGACATTTTCAGCTTTTCCCTCCTTTTGTGAAGTTGTCTCCAGATTGGCTATTGTGGCACTGGTGGAGGAAGCATCATCAGCCCTAACTGGAATGTCTGGAACCGGACCAACATTGGAGTCGGTCTGGTCATCAGCTACTCTCTTCACTGGCTTCTTCCTCTGTGTCCTGTTTCTTTGTGACCTGCACCAGAGGGAGAGACACAGTAGACTCTGAATCCGATGACTCTACAACCATTTTATGCTTTGGGGCAGCGCCACCTTTCTTCAGCTTAGCCAATGGGCACGAATCCGCGTCTGAGCTGGTCTCAGACTTGGAATTCGCTGGAGCAGCTTGGCTCCTAGCCTCCACTGGCTTCTTCACAACCACCGAGACAACCTTTGCTTTCTTCTTCTTCTTCTCTGCAGCTGATTTTGCCTGATTTTTCATCTCACCAGACTCCTTCTCCGGCTTTTGAGTGAGAGATGGAAGACTATCGGCAGTTGATTTTTGTTCACCAGTTGTCGCACCTGATACCCTGCTGGTCTCACCAGCTGGACCAACACCCAAATTCATTTTCATATAAGTGTGAACAGACTTATTGTTCAACACCTTGAGGGAGTACAATTTCAAAGACTCTCCAAGGTCAGCTTTCACCATATTTTGCAGCAGAACACTCACTTTCACCGCAAAATCCTTGTGACTGCTTGGTAGGTGTATGCACCATAGAAACCAAAACCTGGGACAGAATCTTGCCCAGTTTACCTTCAAACCGGCACTAATGGCCATCATCAAGTCAAATTTTTCACTGGTAACTACGTCAAAGGAACCAACTTTGGCACACAGTGCCTTTGCAACAATGTCATGCAACAATCTGTACTCCATCTTCATCTCTTTCCTCTTATTCGGTGCCCTAAACGGCACATCAGTACCAGAAAACCTCCTTCTCAATTCCACCAATGTCGGAGTCAAAATATCAAGAAGACCAACTAGCCCCTCAATCGGTAGTCCAAACGCTTCAGCAAACACATCCTTTGTCAGTACCATTTTCCTATTGGCGACGAACCTCACAATCGTCCCCGCGATACCTTTCGCATTTGGAAAGAATTCAGTCACAGCCCCTTCATACACTGAGCTTGTGACACCCAACCCATGGGGCCAACGGATTTATAATAAAAAGAAAATAAGGGTTGAATGGTAATTTTTTATAAGTTGTATTTCTTATAACTAAGAATTTTCGAAACACAAACACAAGTTTATGGTTCCAAGTAGTAAATAGCGGAACAGATTTCTCAACATCAGATTTCATATATAATGCAAAATGCGATATTACAACTTCTGAAATTCTATATGAATTTACTATTGTTATAATGGATCTAATACAGACTTAACAAAAGATCAAAAACAACAACAGCTAAGACACGAAAAAGCTAGCCATCGATAAACACAACACCACAACTGATTCAGTTTCCACCGCCCGCTTGCCCCCGATCTATCTCACCTGCACCATTTTAAAAGCTAATGGCCTAGGGGCTCAGCAAATAAATTCTGAGAATAACAAAGTCACTTAATGCAGGCAGACTGCTTACTTTAACATAACTTAGTTTAAAGGAATACATTTAAACATAAACTTTCTTTCGTAAAGTCAGATGTGGGGATAATAACTCAGATCCCATCATTATTTTCTTGTGATTTATGGCTTAGAAGCTCTCCTTAGGTTCGTTGGCACTTGATCAAGTTACTTCTAAATTCAGTCTTAGCATATAGCTCATTGTGAAAAGGCAATCGACACTCTCGACGACTGCTCACCCTTCCGTTGAGGGAATCCTTTGTGACCATCTGTTATCTATGTTATAAATCCTTTAAAACTAAATTTTCTTCCTTTAAACTCATATCTGGTTGAAATCAGATTGAGCATTATCAGGTTTCACTTTATTTAAAAACGCATTTCTCTTTAAAATCCTACTGAGCATCAGATTCGACTACTGGGAACTCATCACTGAAGTGAAACAGATCTATCTAACAAATGGATGTTCGGGAAGTAAATACAGACCTCTATCATGAAAACATATTCGACTATAAAGGTGGTATACGCTATCGTTAAATCAGACATGACACAAAGGAACTGTGTCACTAGCGTAGGAAAACAGATTTGAATTTGGGGTTTATATCGATAGAAGGAAAACAGATGCCATCAGAGGAACAATGTTAAGAAATGAAACAGATGTGTCATGAGTCAACTCAGATGTCAACGATATTAAATGGAGTTTATTCAGATGTCAACGGTCAACGATATGGGATCTGTCCAATTTTAGATATGAAGCGAAAACTCGAATCTGACATGAGAATTTCAGATTTGACATGGAATCTGGCTGCTAACATAAGAAACGGAATCTGACTAAGAAACTAGTGCTGCAACATCACGAACGACACCCAACGTTACCTGTGTTACCTATCAAACCAGAACCAGATTCTGATTCAACTAGCATCACCAATTACTTGGAGTCAAGTTCAGACGTCGCCATCCACCAGAAGAAGAACTTTCCTGAACAAAAATGACTCAAATCTGAACTGCTCAGTACTTTGAAACTTCAACATCTTCATTAAAATATTCTGGAAAGCTTTAAAACAAAACATAAACTTTGAACCCGATCATTCTTTCATTTTCTTAAACATTCTTGAAATGAACATAACTTTATCTTTAACATAAACAGGCAAGCAATCCACAAAATGGAGAAAAACAATATATGCTTTAAATGGTGTAGCAAAGCAAAGGATCAGCTTTTAGTTGCCTTAAACTAGGAAACACGAAAACAGTTGATTCCTGCAGAGATCCTCCTCAAGCAACCACAACGAGCTCCTTAGAATATTTTGAGGGAACACGAAAGAGTTTTCTTCACAAGTGAGAAATGAACTTTGATTTTCAAAATCAATACTATATGGGAGAGGGATTAGTGGCAGGTGATGTATAATGATTAAGCATGACACACCATGCCTATAATTGTGAAATTTGATAAATATTCCCTCTCAAAATAATAGTTTTGAAATTTACCAAGAGAGTTTGAAAGATACAATTTTGTTCTCTTTTAAAAACATTTTCGACAGAATCTGAAAACTGCTCGTGTATTGCGCTTGAGTGAAATCTGCATTGGAACTTCCTGAGTCGTAATTCACTTCTGAACTAATGAAATCACCTTTCAAATAAGTAAACATCTCATGCTAAAATCTGGAATATCAATTTAACCCTTAAAATAGAAAAGGTTCATTTATGTGGTCCTATGGATTTTGGGGCATTACAGAGCTGGATGCCTCCAAAAATCCCTTAAGTCCTGTTTCTTCCAGAGAATTAAACATCCTAACCATACCAGCGTGCTCCATGCCGAGCACGGACGTGAAATCAACTTTCATAGCATTGACGAACAAGGAAGCTGCCATTTCGTAGAGTAAAGGGTTGCGAGACAAAGGAATTGTGAAAGATTGGAAGAAAATGTTGTTGAACTGCTTGCTAAATTGCTAAAATGCGCGAATAATTTGAAATCATACTGAAAAATATAAAAAGAAATTGTTTATGTACGAAGGATGAGAGAGAAGGGTTTTAAGTGGACACGTGTCATCATCACATCAAAGAGTCATTTGAAATTCCAGAAATATGACCGTCCGATTTAAAATTAATTTTAAAAGACAAACCAATCTCAATCGTTCGATTTTATTTACGAGCACAGAAACAATTAATCCAAACACCGTGATAACATCTCGCTATACATGCCCCCAGCTAGACTAGATCAGCACTGTGCTGACCAGTTTGGAAACAAACAGCGGACCTTTGTATTATCTGTTTAAATTAAATTGTTCCTTCTGAACATATGCATGCAAAACATAATCAATACATATCCACGAGACCCAAAATATTTCTGAAATAATAAAACTTAGCGTCCGGTAGAGGCTTGGTGAAGATATCAACAACTAGCTGATCTGTTGGCACATGCGCCACCGGAACGTCTTTCTTTAGCACGTGGTCTCGAATAAATTGATGTTTGATATCAATGTTCTTGGTTTTGGAAATTCAGCATGGGGTTCGGAGTGATCGCGATGGCACTTGTGTTGTCGCAGAGAATGGGTGCTTCCTATGCATCAATGCCATAGTCCCTGAGTTGTTGTTGAATCCCTAATATTTGAGCGCAACAACTTCCAGCTGCGAGATACTCTGCCTCAGCTATGGACATAGCTATCGATGTTTGTTTCTTGCTGAACCATGAAATCAATCTATCACCAAAGAACTGGCAAGTTTCACTAGTGCTATGCCGATCAATCTTGTGCGTAATCTGCATCACTATAACCAATTAAATTGAAACTTGAGCCTTTGGGATACCAAAGACCCACGTTCTATGTGCCCTTAAGATATTTAAATATGCGTTTAACAGCAATGTAGTGCAACTGTTTTGGATCGGCTTCGAACCTTTCACACATACAAACCGAAAACATGATGTCCGATCTGCTCGGTTAGGTACAATAGAGATCCAATCATCCAATGATACTTTTTTACCTCAACTGCAGATCCAACTTCATTTTTGTCCAATTTGATTGAAGCACTCATCGGAGTAGCTTCTGATGAAAACTTTTCCATCCTGAACTTCTTGAGAAGTTCCTTGGTATACTTTGCTTGATTTATAAAATCCATCCTCAAGCTGCTTTACTTGTAACCCTAGGAAATATGTCAGCTCTCCCATCATGCTCATCTCGAATTTATCCTGCATATGTTTGGAAAATTTGTCGCAAAGCTTAGGATTAGTCGAACCAAATATGATGTCATCGACATAAATCTGTACTAACAAGACATGATCATGCTTAACGAATTTAAATAGTGTCTTGTCGACAGAGCCGATAACAAAATCATGATAAATTAAGAATAAGAGTATCATACCAAGATCATAGATCTTGTTTCAGACCTTACAAAGATTTGTCAAGCTTATACACGAAGGCTGGTCTGATATGATCTACGAAGCCAGGAGATTGTGTAACGTACACTTCCTCATTCAGAATACCATTTAAGAATGCACTTTTGACATCCATCTGATAAATTTTAAAGTTCTTAAATGCGGAATATGCAAGAACTATACGAATGGCTTCTAGTCTAGCTACAGACTCAAAAGATTCGTCGAAGTCTATCCCTTCCTCTTGCCTATAACCTTGAGCTACAATCCTAGCCTTGTTTCGAACTACGTTGCCATTTTCATCTAATTTTTTCCTAAAGACCCATTTAGTTCCTATTACATTCTGGTCGGGTGTTTTAGGAAATAGATGCCATACTTTACGACTTTCGAATTGGCTGAGTTCATCTTGAATTTCTTCAATCCAGCTCGGGTCCACTAAGGCCTCTTCTACATTTTTAGGTTCAACATGCGAAATGAATGCAGAATTAAAATATTCGCTTATCATCTGGCCTCGTGTACTAACGGCTGCAGTAGGGTTACCGATGACCAGCTCGGGTGGATGATTTTTATTCCACCGAAAACCTGGCCTATATGAGTTTGAGGATACATTTTGTTCCCCCTTGCATGCCTGCTGGATTTTCTTTGTCACCACTTGTTATATTATAACTTTTTATATTAGGATCATAAACTTGTGCATGTTCTTCACCAGCTTCATCGCGATCTAGACCGACTTGCGCAATATGTTGAATATCTGCGTTGGAATTGGCATGCCCATTGCGTGTTGGTCATTAGCTTGGTCCTGTGCCTCATCGTCACTTGATTAATCAAGATTTGTAGAATCCAGACGAGTACACAAGTCATTCATATTGGAAGATGACGTTGATATGAAGCTGGTTTCATCAAACACCACATGAGCTGATTCTTCAATAGTTAGTGTCCTGTTATTAAAAACTCGATAGGCTCTACTCACTGGTGAGTATCCTAGGAAGATACCTGCATCAGATTTGATATCAAAAGCTTTTAGATATTTTTACCGTTGTTATAGATAAATAAACTACATCCAAACACCCTGAAATAATAAATATCAGGTTTTCTTGCCATTCCAGATCTCATATGAGGTAACTTCATGTCGCTTATTTGTCATTGATCTGTTCTAAGTATAGCAAGCCATGTTTACTGCTTCATCCCAAAATTTCTTTGAAATGCCCGAGTCGGCAATCATCATCGTAGCAGCTTCTTTTAAGGTACGATTTCTATGCTCAGCTAACCCGTTTTGCTGAGGTGTTCTAGCTGCACTCAGTTCATGTCTGATTCCAATTTCATCCAGATACGAGGAAATTTTAAGATTAAAAAACTATGTTCCTCTGTCACTTATTATCCGATTGACTTGCAAGATTTCTCATTCTGTAAACGTTTTAAGAGCTTGATCAGCTGGTCGGCAGTTTGATCTTTGGATTTTAAGACTAACACCCAAGTGAATTTTGAAAAATCGTCAACGACGACAAGGGTGTATTTCATTTCCCCTAAGCTGGTTACGGATATGGGACCAAAGAGATCCATATGAAAAAGATCCAGCTTACGTGAGGTTTTGTCACTGCCTCAATTTTTGAAAGTAGATTTTAAATGTTTTCCTGCTGACAGGCAGAGCATATCTTGTTTTTTTTAAATTTTAATTTGGGTAAGCTATCAACTAACTCATGCTTACTCAGATTGGCAATTATTTTAAAATTCAGATGATTCATCCGCTGATGCCATAGCCAGCTCTTGGAAGAGTCAGTTACTAGAAAATTTTGTTCTGTATGCGGCTGATCTGACCAGTCTATTTTGTAGGTATTACCCGATCTATAACCTACCAGTACGGTCAGACCTTCAGGATTCAAAACAGTTCAAGTGTGCTTTTGAAATTAACTGAATATTTACTGTCACACAACTTACTGATACTTATCAAGTTGTAACACAAATTTTCAACAAGGAGAACGTTGTTGACAGTGAAGTTACCATGGGTAAGCTTACCCATACCACGGTATTACCGTTGAGTTATCATCGAAGGTGATCTTGGGTCCGCTGCATTGCTTGATATCTGTAAGAATCTTGGCATCTCCAGCCATGTGCGCACATCCACTGTCCAGATACCATGTTGATTGCTCCAGTATGGATACATGTTGTTCCTGCAATCACAAGTCAAGCAACTTTGGTACCCTTTGATTTATTGGGTCCAGGTTTGATTAGACCTTTTGGGACCCACACTTGGATAATTTTAACCACTTTACCAGAGTGTGTATCAAAATATGTGTGTGGTCCATGTGTGTTCTTTGATCTGGATTGAGTTTGATGAGCAGTATTTGTGCCATGAGATCTGGACTTTTTGTATCTAGGCATGTACTACCTGTCCTTTGTAGAAGTATGAGAAAATTGGCTTTTCTTTCTACCACCAGATTTGGGTTTACCCCTCATCTATTTAACTTTCTTCTTTAGCCAGCTTTCCCGAGACTTCTCAGTAGCAGTATACCCCAGCCCGCAAAATCTTCCTTTCCAGATCGGAGGCTCATCTGCTATCTTTGTTTCACCATATTGTGCCTCTACAGGTTATCCCGTGCTAGATTTTACAAAACCCATGGTTTTTAACTTTGTCCTTTTCAGCTTGGGGGTATAACTGGTTTTTGTTGTGCTGCTTTCATTGCTATCATAGCGTAATCCGATTTTATCACCGGATGGTTTCATAGCTCCATACAGTTTATACAAGGAAGCAGAAGACCTGGTCCAGGAGTTTATTATACCAGCCAACCGCTGATTCTTATTAAGAAACTCTTCGAACCTGCTTCTCAATTCATAATTCTTGGTACCAAGCTTACTTAGAGCAGCTTGTATATTGCTTGAGCTAACTAGCTCAGCTTTTGTTGCATAGTTCTCTCTTTCAGCTTTAACTTCCTCGAATGATTGAGAAAGCTTCTTGTATTTTTGAACCATGTCATTAAGTTTTGTGACAAGGTCCTCACGATTGAATTCTAGATTGGAAAAATCGAATACTCATCAATGTCATCAACCATGAGACACTGTAATTCATTCTCGGTTTCACTGGATGAGGATGTTCCAGAGCTGGATTCCTTTGAATCTGAATCAGCCCATGCACTCTTGTTTTCTTCAGAAACCATAGCCTTCTCATTTTCATCTTTCAATAAGGCTTCTTCTCTTTCTTCTCTTTGTTGACACTGCGATCTAGTTGCTTATTCGTGTCCAGCTTTGGCTTACTGCAATCAGCAATGTAATGACCAGGCCTGCCACAGTTATAACACTTGTCATCAGAAGGAGTATTTAAGTTCTTTCTAGAGAAATCAAAAGAGTTGGGCTTAGAATATGCTTCCACATAAATTTTCCGAATTTCTTAATGAACAAGGACATGGCATCCTTGCTTAACTCCTCTGCTAATCTGCCGCTTGTAGAGGTGCTCTATTCTGGTTTTGTTGCTGCAAGAGCTCTGGTTGGTTGAGATGTAAAGGGCTCAGATCTCCAGCTCGAATTCATAATCCTTCAGGTTTGTAAACAAATCACGAAGCTCTCCAGCTTGTTTAAGTCCTTGGACTCCCGCATTGCCATTGTCTTCACGTCCCACTCCTTGGGCAGTGCTCGCATCACCTTCATGGCCGACTCCTTGTTGTTGTATTGCTTCCCCAGTCTGGTCAGATCAATTACTAATGATCTGAACCGTTCATCAAATTCTTTTATGGTATCCTCGGGATTCTTTTTGATTAGTTCAAATTTTTTTAAAGCCACGGACAACTTGTTTTCTTTGGTTTCCTCATTGCCTTCACAAATCTGTGTCAGCTTCTCCCAGATCTCCTTCGCAATTGTGCAAGTTTGGATCTTGCTAAACATATTATTGTCTAGCGTCTTGTACAATATGACCTTAGTGACATTATCCAGACATTGCCTTCACAAATCTGTGTCAGCTTCTCCCAGATCTCCTTCGCAATTGTGCAAGTTTGGATCTTGCTAAACATATTATTGTCTAGCGTCTTGTACAATATGACCTTAGTGACATTATCCAGATTTGCTTTCTTCTTATCCTCAGATGTCCATTCCATCCTTGGCTTTTCAGTCCACTGAGGCGCACGATCTGATATAGCTATTGTTGTGTTTGGCCTCATAATATTTAACGGTCCATCTGTGATGACGAACCACATGTCGTCGTCCTGGGCCACCAGCTGAGCTTGCATACGTATATTCCATACGTCGTATTTCACCTTGGAAAACATAGGAATCTTTTTTAGAGAGATCAACATATTTAATGAATATAAATAAACAAACTGTTCAAACACTGAGAATCCGAGCTCTGATATCACTTGATAGGATCAGAAAACAAGCTAGTTAGTTCAAGGGGGTGAATTAACTCCTTTGCTAATTTTTATTTATAAAAATGATTTAAAAAATTTTACAGCTCCTGGCTAACCTCTAAGTCGAGTTACCAGCTTGGAGGGCTCTCAGTGATTAGTTGTTGTCTCGTGTAATAAAATTTTATGCGGAAAGAACACGATTCAACAGTGAACAATAGATGCATAAATGTAAAAGATAGAGTCAAGGGATTTATTTCTGGAAGTTCAGAGTTAATTCTCCTACGTCTCCCCTTCTTCCTCAACGAGAAGGATTTCTACTATAAGATTTGATTTATACAACTCCTTGTACAAACCCGATCCAACAGCTAGCCTTCTGTCGAATCTGGTTTCTCAGCTGGTTTCCTTTCCAACTGGTTTTTTCTTTCACTAAAGCAGCCTTCTGCTCCCCATCGTAAGAATCCAGCTATCGTAAGCATCCAATTGTTGAGATCATTGATCAGGTTTTCTCTTCCTTATCTTGTTTACCAGCTCGGCTCTTTTCTTCTCGTCAAGAGCCATTGTGTGCTTGCTTGTTCTCTTGGTCCATCTCTCCAAACCATCAGCAAGTACACCTTTCTTTCACTGGTTGATTGAGCCATTTCTTCGAAGGTACTTTAAACCTTATCCTCGAAGAACTAAAAACTTGCACCAGTGATTATATCCCTTCTTCTTGGGATATAATGATCAGTTCTGATTCAGTCTACCAAAGGACTTAGATCTCTATGATGAACTAATCATAGTTACACCTAGTGATATGACCTGCACTTGATCACTGTGCATGTCTATGCGTCGGCACTTGAACACTGCACTTGATCTACGCTTGAACGGTTCTGCTCTTCACCGAATCTTTCTGGGCTTGATCTCTGGCTGTTCTTGTACCAAGCTGGTAGACCAGCTTGATGTTCCTTGCACCCTGTCCATCAGTGTTGTACCAGCTTGGGCGTCTCCTCACTGTTCCAGAGTAGACATCTTCAACTGTTCCAGCTTGGGAGTCCCCTTACTGTTCCAGTTTGGATGTCTCCTTGTCTCCTTAACCAAGTGCACTGCACCTCGCATGCAAAACGTTAGTAGCATAATAACAGATTTTTGTGAATCAAAACTTAGATTCTGATCTGTATAAATAGATCCAACAATCTCCCTTTTTTGATTTACACAAAATTTGAATAAACATATGAACATATGTTTATGTTTGAAAATATTTCTCTCCCTTTTTGTGGGAATAAAAAAGGGCTTGAAATCTTGTCTCCTCCTAAATATTTAAAACAAAGCTTCCCCTTAACAGAGCACGGGGTTATTTTAGTTTGAAAAATAAAAACCGTTTTCGAGGGATGACATTTTGTGAAAACAAGTGCATGAGATGAGATTTTGAAAAAGAAACATAGTATGTGCCGTAGAAAAATCTCATCTATCCATAATAAAGGATAAATTATGATTGAATTCACAGAATCTCTTTCGCTTCTCCCGAACACTGTTATAGGCGCTATTCTTTCAGCGCAACCAGTGTAAGAGGTCTTGGAATTCACAGAACTTGCGCAATCTGTCAGCTCGACAGAAGAGATGTTGCCGCTCTTTCCTTTCGGGAAATTGCTCTTCTATTCAAAAATCATTACTCCCCCTATCTGTATAGAGTGAGTTTTAAAAACCTTTTGTAGCACAGAAACTTTCGAGGAGACTATCAGAGTAGACAAAGTTTACAACTGTTAGAAAACTTTCGAAGAGAAATGCACTATTCAAGAAAGACATGCTCTGATACAAACTGTTGATCCCATTTTACGGGGTACCAAATCACAAAAGCTCTCTGATACCAATTGTTAGGATCTAGAAATAGAGGGTGTCCGTGAGCTCTCATACAACTCACGTAAGCTCTCACACAACCAAAGATACTGAACCCTCAAGTTGCGTACATTTAAAAGTTTTTGAAAGAAAAGCAGCACGCAACAATGCAACCGGATCATGCATGAAACATACCAGCGGCTCTGCGAGCTGGTTCAGCATATGCGGTCTGGTTTATTCCTAACTTGAGCTGCAATAGCTCAGTGTTCTTGAATTCTAAGTGCATCGAGATACAGATTGAGTAATGAGATAGAATCATGCGGAAATAACTCAAACTGAACTCTTATTTTCGAAAGCTCATTGACTGATTTGTTTAACACAGTTTGTTAAATATGCAATGCGTATGAATGTAAATGCGGAAATCTGTAAAGAAATAATACACTGAAATTTGTTTATGGAAGTTCGGAGCTGCGTCTCCTCTTCTTCCGCAATCGGGAAGAATCCACTAGAAGACTTTGATTACAGCGGCCCCTGTTGCAACCCGATTCTACGACCAGCAGTCTCCAGAACTCCTAGCCACCACTGCACACCAGTCTGCAAGCTGCGTGTGTCTAACTTCACTTATTTCACACATCAGTGAGAAAGGCTACATACACTTCTTTAACGTCTCAGCATGAAAGACAACATAGACTTGTTTAACGTCTCTGTCCAAAGACTAGAATGGAGAGTTTTTACTATGATCCACTCAATTTTCTGTTTCGCTCAACTCTCGAATATATGAGTGAATCGTGTGTGAGATTACAATATATACTTAATCTCTCCAAGATAAAATCTCACACACTGGGAAGTGCTCCTGTCCGAGCTGGTTTCACCAATGTCTTTCCAGAGCTTGTGTTGTGCGATCTTGTTTTACATTTTGGGTTTGCACAACTGTTGGATCTGCTTTACAGATCATAATCTAAGTTTTGATTCACATAAAATCTACTTCTATCGTACTAACGTGTCTTGTGATGTGTGCAGTGCACTTTATTGAAGAAACAGGGAGATATCCAAACTGGAACAGTGAGGGTACGCCCAAGCTAGTCGATTTGAAGATATCTTTTGCTGGTATAGTAAGGGGACACCCAAGCTGGATCAGCACTGTCTTTACCAGGTCAATGAATACTTCAAGCTGGTCAACCAGATTGGTAAAGGAGAAGAGCAGCTCAAGCGCAGAATCAAGAAAAATTGAAGTGCAGTAAATGAAGCACAGAATTGCTCAATTGCAGATCAAGTGCAGCGCACAAGGGTGGTGATTGAGTGCAAAGACAGGTACAAGCACAGTGATCGAGTGCAGATCACATGGCAAGCGGGGTACAGTATTCCTTGCTGAACGACCAGCCGAAGGACCAGCTGGAAGGTCATCAAGGAGTTTAGAGCTATTTCAACGAGAAGATAGACTAGCTCGAAGTGCCCACCTTGGACGAGGAAGAATCTGCATGCTGGTGGGACACTCGAGTAGTCTTCATAAACCCAATATGGTTCGCCTAAGAAAACCAGCTTGGAGAATAGCTCAAATGATGAATCTGCTCGATATAGGGAGCAGATTAGAAACAAGATGGTTAAGGACAAACCAGCTGGACAAGATGATCAAGATCTATTCCAAGAAGAAGGGACTCTATCTAGAAAAGTCATGAACAGTCATAAAATGGGGAAGAACTTTGCTAGATAGAGAACCTTGAAGCTCTGAAGATGATGAAGATCAGCTCAAGAGCGGTTGAAAACGAGAGGAGAAGAAGAGATCTTTGAAGAAGCAACCAGCTCGAACAAGACCAGCTCGATGCAGATCAGATTGATGAACAGGCTGGCAAGCTGGTTAAAGTCAAACCAGCTCAAATGGCATGACAGATGCCATTAAATCTACGAGCAAGGAGATTTGAATACAATCCTAAACGACAAACATTGTTTAGTACTCAAATCGACTTGCTTGTATTGTCTTCTCGGCATAGTGCTCACGTGACTAAAGTGAAGAAAAGCCTGCGACGCATTATTGACAAAGGACGCAAAGTACAACAGTGTCAGAAGACCTTTCAACGTCTACTACTTTCTGTCCAACGGGCAAATCCATACGCCAGGCTATAACTTAGATCACAAGCTACTGAATGAAGTAGAGCCGATAAGAGGGAAGTCAAAACAATTTTGTGCAAATCAAAATGAAAAGATGAGAAGAAGGCACAACACTGAACCTGGGAAGACAATGAAAAACCAGCTCGAACTAGGAGCACTTCCCAGAGTGTGTGAGATTTAATTCTTGAGAGATTGTGCTTACATTGTAAATCTCACACATGATTCACTCACATATACTTTGAGGGAGCTGATTAGATTAGCTGAGTGAATCAGATTAAATGACTTCCATTGTAGTCTTTGGACAGAGACGTTAAACAAGCCTAGTTGTCTTTCGCACTGAGACGTTAAACAAGTTTATGAAGTCTTTCGCACTGAGACGTAAAAGAAGTGTCGCATTTCTCACTGAGACAGTAAAGAAGTGAGTCAGTCACACGCAGCTTGCGGGCTGGTGTGCAGTGGTGTGGCCAGGAGTTCTTGCGGTTGTGGGTCGTAGGAGTGGGTTGCAGCGAGGGTCGTTGTAATCAAAGTCTTCTAGTGGATCTTTCCTGTTGCGGAAGAAAGACAGATGTAGGAGATTGAGCTCCAAACTTCCATAAACAAATCAGCGTATCTTTCTTTACTGATTTCAGCACTTGCATAGTCACACATTGCATATTTGTCAAACGCATAAAATTGTTTAATCTAGCTTTCGAATTTAGAGTGCAGTTTGAGTTATTTCTGCATGATTTATATTCATTACTCAATCTGTATCTCGATGAACAAGTATTCAAGAACACTGAGCCATTGCAGCTCAAGATAAGTTAACCAGATCGTTCGACTGTATGTCGAGCTGGTTTCAGCATCCAGTTGGAACCAACATGTATAGCGCTTGCTTTGTATCAAGTTGGTTTCAACAATCGGCTGGAACTAGTTTGGTTATCACAACCCGGCTTCAGTGCCTTGCTGAATCATGCGTCTTATCATTCGATCTGGTTACACCCTCTAAGTGCCGATTATTGTCAAAATAACAAGTATATAGAGGGTAAATCGATCCTGACAACAACACTTAGCTCTTTCTCTCTGTGCTCTTCTTCTGTTGTGTGCACCTCTCCTTGTATATGCTTGTGCTCTGCTCTTGTTATTTATAGCCTAACATGGAGATTAATACATTGGACACAAAGTTTAGCCGTTGAAAGTCTTCTGACACTGTTGTACTTTGCGTCCTTTGTCTTTTAATGTGTTACAGGCTTTTCTTCACTTTAAGCATGTCAGCATTGCACTTGAGAAGACAATACAAGCAACTCGATTTGAATACTGAAAATCAATCTTTGTATAGTCTTGTATTCAAATTGCTTTGCTCGTAGATTTGATAGCATCTATCATGCTATCCGAACTGATTTGTCCTTAACCAGTTTACCAGCTTATCTCCGTTCTGGTTTTTGCTAAGATGGTCTTTACTTCGAGCTGCTCAAAGCTCTCTTCTTGTCTGCTCTTGAGCTGCTCTTGTTCTTTTCTTTCCTGCTCTTGAACTGCTTCGAGCTAGCTTGTTCATCATACTCAGCAGGTCACTTCTCTGAGCTGGTTTCTCAACTGGTTGCTTCTTTCACTACAGCAGCTGTGAAAACCCGAAAATTCAACTCTCAAAAACACAGAAAAAAAAACTCAGTTTTGGGATGGTCAACGATCAACTCAGATTTGGGACGGTCAACAGTCAACTCAGATCTGGGACGGTCAACAGTCAACTCAGATCTGAGACGGTCAAACAGTCAACTCAGATCTGGGACAGTAACTCAGCTTTGACTGGTCAACTCAGCTTTGAACTGGTCAACTCAGCGTTGATCAAGTCAACTCAGATTCGGCGACGTAAATTCAGATTTGTTAAATAAACTCAGCTCATGAATTTCGGCAAGCTTCTACACACGTACAGATCAGATTTCGCAATATTAACTGTAGAATTAGGGAGTTAATGGAAACCGTTACACTTGTAACAGTCATTTTGCCATTAAATCTGTAATTCAAGTCTGTAATGGCTGACTTTTTGAATGTCTTCCTGCATCTATAAATATCTCGCTGTGGCATCATATGGCCACACTCATTCCGCAAATACTCAGTAAAATATCAGTAAGCTTCCACGTTGAAACCCTGCATAGGCTGTATCTCAGTACTGTACAAAGTTCACCAGATTTCGTACATCGGATTTGGCCTGAGCTGAATACTGTTCTGCACCTCGAACCACCAGACTTCAGGAGACTGTATTTGAAATACTATATGATATTCATGCTATAATCTGTTCTGAATTATCATTCGAACTTTCGTTTCGTGTCAAGTTCATGCTATGATCTATGCTCTGTATTAGCACTGATGTTTTCTGTCGTAATATGGGTCTACGGAATATTTTGCACTCTGAGTTACAAGGGGTAACTATGGCCTCAACCCCTTAGAGGAGTAAAAATTATCATTCGAACTTTCGTTTCGTGTCAAGTTCATGCTATGATCTATGCTCTGTATTAGCACTGATGTTTTCTGTCGTAATATGGGTCTACGGAATATTTTGCACTCTGAGTTACAAGGGGTAACTATGGCCTCAACCCCTTAGAGGAGTAAAAATTAGGGACTGATCAGTAAAACATAGAGACGAAGTAATTATCAGTGCTATCTGTTATGCTATGCTATGTTCTGTTATATGCTATGTTCTGTATATGTATATGTACTTGCTATGGTCGAATGGTATCCCACACTTGCAGAGTGTTTCCCCAAAAACTCACCCCTTACTTCTCCCACCCAGATAAGAACGAAGAACGGTTGAAGAGGAGGAACAAGAGCTGTTTTGGGGCTGGTGAAGATTCAGTTTTTGTTATTAATTTTCTCTTCCGCAATTCTCTGATTTTCAGTTGTAAAGACGATTATTTGATTATGTAACAGACTGGTTTTTGAGCTATACAATGAGGCTTAGTGTTTTTACAATTTTATAATTGTTTAATATTGCCGATGTCATGAGTCTCGGTCTCGGGGCATGACATTTTAGTTGTATCAGAGCTCATCATGTTCATAATCCGGCTGGGAAACCAAGTTTCAAATTTGGCAAGGTCCCAAACAAAAATTGCAGATTTTCGCATGAGACCAGTGTTACCCCCTCCGAAACGGTTCAACGAGCAATACTCACCACTATGTTGTGACATAAGCCGCTTTTTGGCCAAATTCCTCATGCCTCCAAAATCGCGTTTTGCCGTTTATGAAAATATTTGAAAATTCAATAACTTTTTGTACGGAACTTCGATTTCAATTCCGTCAACTGTTCTGTAATTCCTTAGCACTCACATTTTATGGAATAACCTCACAACTCTTTTTTTTGGAAATATCTTCGATTTCAGGTAATGGCCCCCTCTGTCCCCCGTACTCATGTTGTTGCTGCCCTTCACATGAAGCGAATAGCCCTTGACAACCAAAGCTGGATGATTAGATGTCTTAGAGACAAACTGGGAACCGAGAGATGAGAGTCAACTGCTACCAAGGAAGGATTGGAGACTAAGGTATCCAGCTTGGAAAGAGACAAACAAATCCAGAGATGTGATAACCATAGTCTACGAAATACAGTGAACCTGTACCATACAGACATCGATCTCCGTATCTCTTAGCTGGTTGAGGCTAAGAAGAGCATAGGACTAACCAAGTAGCATTAGAGCCTCGCACAAGGCCATTGCCGGACTTACCGAAATAGGCCTTTCTATGTCAAAGAAAATTGAAAGGATGAATGCTAAGAAGCAACAGACTAGAGAAATCCATATGGAGTTCCATCAGAAGTTGCAGGCTCGTATCCAAGAGGCCGAAGATACGATCCAAGAGCAACACCTAATCATTGAGGCCCTAGTAGAGGAGAAAGCTAGCCTACTCCAAACAATCCAAGATCTGCAAGAATACAACGGTGCTCTTGCCCCATTCGATGATGAATGGGAGGAAGAACCGGAAGAAGACACGAAAGAAGAAGGGTTTGAGGATATTCCTATAGGCGAGGGAGAGATTGTTGATGAATAGAATATGTTTTACCTTTTGAATAAGAATCAACATTGTTCATTCTTCTATCCAAAATTTGCTTATCCCTTCGTGATATAGTATTGTCTATTGCTTTGCATTTATACGCACCCATCTTTAGTAAGCTTCCCTATGGCAGAATATGACAGGCAACCGAAGCAACCGAAGAAGCGACAGTGACAATGGAGGTGAAGGATCCTCATATTCAAGAGGTGGTCTTAGTAGAGAATACCTGATGGCAATAGCTACTATAGTTGCCATGACTCTCCAAGGGTTGGTCAACCCCAACAATAACCAAGCTCCTCCTCCTACCCCTCCACCTTGTTGGACTAAGTACTAATATGAGTCCCTTCGCAAGAACAAAGCCCCCACCTTCGATGGGAGCCCTGACGCCGAAGTTGCCCAGACTTGGATGAAGAATATTGAAACGCAACTTCAACTGCTGGAAGTCCCATACGCATTCAAGGTAGATGTCGTAACACCACTCCTCGACGGCAAAGCTGGAAAATGGTGGGAAGCAGTCGAGCCAACCATGACTGCAAATGGACAAATCACGTGGCAGAGATTCCGGAAATCATTCTTGAAATAATACTTTCCAATGGAAGTCAGAATGCAACGGCTCAGTGAGTTTGAAACTTTCTTCCAAACTGCAGACATGTCAGTAGTAGAGTATACCTCCAAGTTCAACTCATTGGGCACCTATGTCCCAACGATCATGAAAAATAATACTCTGAGGATGCACCGATTCAAGAAGGATCTGAATAGCCGTATCCAGTCAGCCCTTGCAGTCTATCAAGCCACAAGCTTTGAGGACTTAATGGGAGCTGCAATCCAAGCAGAGACTAACATAAAGAGGCGGGAAGCTGACAACAAGAACAAACGCTCTCTCAATGATCATACTTCACACGGTGGGCCTAAGACCAAGCGGCCAAACCTCAACAACCGCGGATCCGCACTTGAACCGAATAACCAAATGTTGGTACCTTGTACCTCTTGCGGTCATCGTCATAGTGGAGATTGTCGCAAGTAGAGCGGTGCATGCTTTAAGTGTGGAAAGTTGGGCCACCGAATTGTGGATTGTCCGAAAAACCAAGGTCCAAAGGTTGGATCGAACAATGCGGCTCAGTACAAGCCAAGGCCCAATGAGGATAAACCCAATCCTCATGTGTTTGCAATGACACAGGAAGAAGCTGAAGATGCCAGCGACGTGGTGGAAGGTACCATTTTTATCAACAATCTGTCTGCTTATGTGTTGTTTTATTGTGGTGCTACGCATTCGTTCATAGCTAGGAGGTTTGCTAAAAAGTTAGGGCTAGAACCTGAAATTTTATGTGAACCGTATAGAGTAGCAACTCCTACCAACACTACAATTGAAACACATAAGATCCATCGGAACTGCGAGATATCCATTAACAACCATTCAATCTCTGCAACAAACCTGATACAACTCAACATGCTTGAATTCGATGCCATCTTTGAGATGGATTGGCTATCTAAGAACCATGCACTGGTAGATTGTCGAGATAAGAGTGTGAAACTTCAAGCCCCTGATCAAGAGGAGCTGTTATATTATGGTAAGAACAAGGAGCGAAAGTCCCTACTTTCTACTGCCCAAGCATGGACAGCCATGAAGTCAGGAGCAGAATTTTTCCTGGAAATGATCCATGAAGTAAAAGAAGGAGACGAACTCAAGATAGAAGACATCCCAGTGGTAAAAGAGTTCGCAGATGTGTTTCCAGATGACTTACCTGGAAAAGTGCCTGATAGAGAAATTGAGTTCGAAATCAACCTAGTGCCAGGGACGGCCCCAATCTCCAAGGCACCCTATCGGATGGCACTGCAGAACTCAAGGAGCTCAAGGATCAACTACAAGAACTGCTAGATAAAAAGAAAATCATACCCAGTGTGTCGCCTTGGGGAGCTCCAGTGTTATTCGTCAAGAAGAATGATGGAACTATGAGATTGTGTATCGACTACAGAGAGTTGAACAAGATCACAATCAAGAATAAATATCCTCTTCCAAGAATTGACGACCTCTTTGATCAACTCAAAGGAGCTACAACCTTCTTCAAGTTAGATTTGAGGTCGGGTTATCACCAACTAAAGATCAAGGCTGAGGATGTTCCTAAAACTGAATTTAGAACAATATATGGTCATTACAAATTCACGGTGATGCCATTTGGTTTAACCAATGCACCCGCGGCCTTCATAGACCTCATGAACCGGGTATTCAAACCATTCCTCAACAAATGTTTTGTGGTGTTCATAGACGATATACTCGTGTATTCACCAAGTGAGAAGAACACAAGGAACACCTTCGAATTATCCTTCAAACCCTGAGGGAGAAACAACTGTACGCCAAGTTCAAGAAGTGCGAATTCTGGATGAAAAGTGTGGCATTCCTAGGCCATATATTTTCCGAAGCATGCGTATCAGTGGATCCGAAGAAGGTAGAAGTTATCATGGACTGGCCTATACCTAAGACGGTGACAGAAGTTAGAATATTCTTGGGATTGGCTAGCTATTATCGTAAGTTCATAGAAATATTCTCTTCAATAGCCATACCACTCACTAGACTCACACAGAAGAACTCCAAGTTCAATTGAAACGAAGAATGTGAGGCAAGTTTCGAAACTCTGAAGACAAAGCTTGCATCTGCCCCTGTTCTAATGCTACCGGTAGGGGACAAAAGCTTTACTATCTATAGCGATGCATCTAAAGGAGGATTAGTGTGTGTACTCATGCAAGATGGCAGGGTGATAGCTTATGCCTCAAGATAACTAAAGACGCATGAACCCAACTACCCAACCCATGATCTAGAGCTAGTTGCTGTGGTTTTTGCTCTAAAGATTTGGCGACACATCATTACGAGGCAAAGTGTGAAGTATTCACCGACCATCAGAGCCTCAAGTATATATTCACTCAGAAGGAATTGAACATGAGACAGAGATGATGGCTCGAACTTTTAAAGGACTACGACTTGACAATAAACTACCACCCAGGAAAGGAGAATAAGGTAGCCGATGCGTTAAGTCGGAAGAACATGAACAAGGTGATACTATCCTCACTCTCAGCTCAACCATGCCTCAAGGAATTGGTCAAAATCAATCAGGATCGAGACCCTTCTCTGACCCAACTTAAGGAACAAATCAAGCAAGGGAAGGTGTCGGAGTTTCGAGTAGATCAAAAGGGAATCATTTGCATGAACGGAAGATTATGTGTGCCCGACGTCGATAACCTCCGTCAGGAAGTGATGTCTGAAGCACATAAATCTAAGTTCTCAAACCACCCAGGAAGTACAAAGATTTTGAAAGAACACTTCTGGTGGAATGGGATAAAAAGAGATGTTGCTGATTTTGTTGCTAGATTCCATGTATGTAAACAAGTCAATGCTGAACATCAAAGACCTGGAGGTTATTGCAACCACTGAATAATCCATAATGGAAGTGGGAAAACATATCCATGGACTTTGTAGTGGGTCTGCCGAAAACGAGACTAGGCTATGATGGAATATGGGTAATCGTGGATAGGCTAATGAAGTCCGTGCACTTTCTGCCTGTCCGAATGAACTACGGCTTGGATAACTCGCTGTCTTGTACATGGACAACATTGTCAGACTACATGGAGTTCCAACCAGCATTCTTTTAGACAGGGACCCAAGGTTCATATCTCGTTTCTAGAAGAGCTTCCAAGAAGCCATGGGAAGTAATGTCACCCTCAACACGGCTTATCACCCACACACAGATGGCCAAACTGAGAGAAACATCCAGACCCTAGAAGACATGCTACGGACATTCACCTTAGACTTCGGTAGTAATTGGAGCGAACATCTACCTCTAATAGAGTTCGCATACAACAATAGCTACCACAGAAGCATAGGAATGGCACCATATGAGGCCCTCTATGGACGGAAATGTCGATCGCCGCTGTATTGGGATGAGGTTGGAGAAAAGGCCATCATAGGACCTGAACTCGTCCAGGAGACAGTGAACAAGGTAGCCATCATAAAGGAGAGACTGGAGGCAGCCCAGAATCGACAGAAAAGTTGGGCAGATTTAAAGAGAAGACCCCTGGCCTTCGAGGTAGGCGAAAAAGTGTACTCAAGGTTTCTTCAATGAAAGGGGTAGTCCGATTTGATAAGGCAGTAAAGCTGAATCCCCGGTATGTCGGACCATTAGAAATCTTGGAAAGTGTAGGAACACTTTCCTACAAACTGGCCTTACCACCCAGTATGTCAAGAATCCACAATGTCTTCCATGTCTCACAACTAAGGAGATATATCGTGGATTCCAGTCACGTTCTAGATGATGGGTCACTCCTTGTGGAAGGGAATCTGATCAAAGAACTGAACTATGAAGAAGTCCCAATTCGGATCGTGGACACAAAGGACCAGGTGTTTAGACGAAGAACAATCACGTACGTCAGAGTCCAATGGTCCAACCACACCGAGAGAGAAGCCACGTGGGAAATGGAGGAAAAGATGCGTAATCAATATCCCTACCTTTTCGACGATTAAGGTCACCAAAGTTTCGAGGAAGAAACTTCTTTTAAGGAGGAGGGGATGTAAAAACCCGAAAATTCAGCTCTCGGAAACACAGCCAAAAAAACTCAGATTTGGGACGGTCAACGATCAACTCAGATTTGAGAAGGTCCACAGTCAACTCAGATCTAATACGGTCAAACAATCAACTCAGATCTGGGACAGTCAACCCAGCTTTGGACTGGTCAACTCAGCTTTGGACGGTCAACTCAGCTTTGACCAAATCAACTTAGATTCGGCGACGTAAATTCAGATTTGATAAAGAAAACTAAGCTCACAAATTTTGGCAAGCTGTTACACACGTACAGATCAAATTTTGCAATTATAACTGTCGAATTAGGGAGTTAATGGCCAATTAAACCACCCAATTCAATGCCTAAACCGTTACACTTGTTTAACAGTCAGTTTAATGGCCATTAAATCTGTAATTCAAGTCTGTAACGGCTGACTTTTTGAATCCATTTTCTTGCCCCTATAAATATCTCGCTGTGTCATCATATGGCCACATCATTCTATAAATACTCAGTAAAATATCAGTAAGCTTCCACGTTGAAACCCTGCATAGTACTGTACGAAGTTCACCAGATTTCGTACATCAGATTTGGCCTGAGCTGAATACTGTTCTGCACCTTGAACCACCAGAATTCAGGAGACTGTAAGTGGGCTTTTGCTATATATATTCGTTTGAAATACTATATGATATTCATGCTATAATCTGTTCTGAATTATCATTCGAACTTTTGTTTCGTGTAAAGTTCATGCTACGATCTATGCTCTGTATTAGCACTGATGTTTTCTGTCGTAATATGGGTCTACAGTATATTCCTCACACTGAGTTACAAGGTGTAACTATGGCCTCGACCCCTTAGAGGAGTAAAAATTAGGGACTGATCAGTAAATCTTAGAGACGAAGTAATTATCAGTGCTATCTGTTATGCTATGCTCTGTTCTGTTATATGCTCTATTCTGTATATGTATATGTACTTGCTATGCTCGAATGGTATCCCCCACTTGCTGAGTGTTTCCCCAAACACTCATCCCTTACTTCTCCCACCCAGATAAGAACGGAGAACAGGTTGAGGAGGAGGAACAAGAGCTGTTATGGGGCTGGTGAAGATTCAGTTTTTGTTAATGTAATTTTCGCTTTCGCGATTCTCTGATTTTCAGTTGTAAAGACGATTATTTGATTATGTAACAGACTGCTTTTTGAGCTATACTATGAGACTTAGTGTTTTTACACTTTTATAATTGTTTAACATTGCTGATGTCATGACTCGCGGTCTCGGGACGTGACAGTAGAGGCCTTAACCTCGTACCAGGGACGTCCCTGGGCTATAAGCTGCGCCTCATCATGGGCAACCCTAAGCATCCGAGATCTACGAAGTTCTATAGAGCTCGGGACCTCATCACCTTCGTTCCGAACTCCCAAAGGTGAGGGAGAATCTATTGACTCTGTGACTATCCTAACCACGCTACTGTCAGGGGAAGGCATTTTTATAGAAGACTGATGAATGGGAAAGACTTACGAAAGGTTAGGAGATAGCGAGGACAGCTCGAGAGCGAGTAAAAATTTTGGCAGAGTTTTGGCGCTATAGAAGAGTAAAGGTAAAAATGAATGGAAAAAAGTCGCCTTTTTATAGGAAGCTCGGGGAACTTTTCAGCCGTCAGATCTCCATCACAAAGAATGGTTCAGATAACCTCGGGGACCCTAATCGATGCCTCGAACCCCGAGCTAGAGTTCATACTATCCGTCCGATCGAAATTAATCAAGGGCTGAAAATATCTTCACACGGATTGTGGTCTTCCTCAGAAAGCACAAATCCCATCTTGATCCCGCCGACAGCGGAAATTTATCAATGGAAAAGACATAACATTACGCAAGTTGCGGTTCTCTTCACCAGTGCAAATTTCAGCTCGGGTCCCGACCTCAGTTGTACACAATCCTATACTTCAATCATTCGTCTAGAACTCACGGCGGGGGATACTCTTGATGCCCCGTGACCACCTCGGGACCCGAGGACCGAACAGCACTCTCCAGACCCCGATGACTTGTTCTCAGATCGGGTAGTCGCTCGAAGACTCGTGCTCAGATCAAGAAGCGTTGCTCGAGGATAGTGTCATTACCAGCAGAATCCAACCCATATACGTCTTTCCTTATGTGTGGCTACTAGAATCCTACCCGGATACGTCTTTACTTATTTGAGAAACAAGATCACCGAGGATCATGGAGAGTATCTCTCCCGAGATACCAATGTAGGCGAATATTCGCCAGGATATGCTCACCTTCACTGCCTAGCCCCTCTATAAATACCAGGTATGCCTCATTCATTAATTCGTTCACACATTCTAGCAATATTTGCTCCCGGCATATATTTTTTCTTGCTCTCTATTGCTCTCGCATCTCGCCTGACTTAAACATCGGAGGTACTTCATCGGACACATTTCTAGTGCCCTATGACTTGTGATTTGTGGCTGCATGCATCCAGAGGAGCCGCCTTCCAATCGCTACCAATCTCGACGATCGACGTCCCGAGCTCCCGAGGTGGTATCAGCTCGTCGGCTGAGATAATTTGGCTACATCAATATCCAACACTTTGGATACACCGGTAATAAATTTTTTCAGTAGACACGTCGAATGTATCCAAATTGAAAATCCTGCGGTGACTTAAATGCTTGTACGATGTACTTACATCTCCATTAAATGCATTTCCCTTTTGAGCATACTCTACGCCGTATTCTGTTCACACCAAATCTCTGTATATCTGAAATTAGCTAAAATTAGTTCCAACGACTACAAATCGATACAGAGACGTCAAATACTTCACATCAATTTGTACGAACCCTCAAAACATTCTCAAAGTCATTTCGCTAAGTTTTCCTTACTTAGCTGGGTCCCGATTTTGTTTCTGTACATTGAACTGCTTTTCTAATCTGGTTCTAGGCTTGATCAAATCCAATCTACTCTGAATTAATTTTCTCTTGTCTTTGTTTTGTACTGATCCAGATAACAGTTTTTGTACACTCACATATGTACCCTGATAATATCTGTAGAGAATTCTTGCTGTGAGCTGGTTTATCTAACCAGCTGGTCTGTTATATCATTTTATGTTCCGAGCCTTCTCTCAACTGTCCCAAAACCCACTGTTTTATCTGCTCTTCTGAACTGATGTGATTACAATTTGTTTCTGTTCTTCAGAGATTGAATTTTCTGATTTGTCTTTAACCATATTGATTGAATTACCTTAGCTGGTTTGTTCGCAACCAGCGTAACTAAATACTATGAGCTGGTTTGTCCTTAACCAGCTTAGCTCTGCTCTGATCTGGTTTCTTTGATCAATGTTCTAAGCTCCATCCATATCTTGACAAATGTTTCTTGAGCTTATTAATCTCTTTTATTTGTTTTCACCAAAACTTATGAAATTACTAACACAACGACTACAAATCAATACAGAGAAGTCAAACACTTCACATCAATCTATCCGAAACCTCAAAGTACTTTGAAATCCATTTTGCTAAGTTATCTTTACTCAGCTGGTTTCTCGATCTGGTCTGTGCATTGAACTTCTCTAATCTGGTGCAAGCTGTTCTACTTCGAATATGCTCTTTACTAATCCAGATTGTAATCTTCGTTCACAACTGTCTTCTTCTATAGAAACACAAACCTTCCTGATTGCATCCATCTCTTCTAAAAGAATCTGGCTTGTCCTTCACTAACGTTATCCCTGAAACATCACGCTCTTAGCTGTTTTATCAACTAAACCAATACAGACTCCTTATCCGGTTGACAGTGAAAGATTTAACATTTTGTAAACGTTTTAAAAGTTTTATCAGCTGGTCAACTGTTTGATCCTTTGATTTTAAAAACAACACCCATGTAAATTTTGTAAAATCATCAACGACAACAAGGGTGTATTTTTTCCCCCTAAGCTGGCTACGGGTATAGGATCAAAAATATCCATATGTAAAAGCTCCAAGCTTCGGGCAGAACGAATACCGCTTTTCTTTTTAAAAGTAGAGAGAATATGTTTTCCCAGCTTACATGCAGAACAAATCTTGTCTTTAGAAAAATTTATTTTGGGCATACCAGAAACCAATTCAAGCTTACTCAGTTTGACAAGTGTTTTGAAATTCAGATGGTTCATTCTTTGATGCCACAGCCAGCTCTTGGAAGAGTCAGCTACTAAGGCAAATCTGTGCAAATCCTAGTTGCTCTGACCAGTTGACAATGTAGGTATTCCCTTATCTGTTTCCTACTAACACTGTCATCCCATCTGGATTATGAACTGTGCATGTGTGCTTTTGAAAGTTAACTGTGTAACCATTGTCACACAGCTAACTTATGCTAATCAGATTATAACATAAATTCTCAACTAGAAGCACATCATTAATAGAAAGATTACCATTGGTAAGCTTACCCTTACCCACAGTGTTACCATGTGAATTATCACCGAAGACAATTCTTGGTCCTTTGTGTGGCATCAGATCTGATAATAGCTTTGAGTTACCAGTCATGTGTCTCGCACAGCCACTGTCCAGATACCATCTATTTGATTCCTCCAAAGATGTGTACATGTTTTCCTGCAATCAGAAAAATAAACTTTTGGTACCCAATTTTACTTGGGTCCAGATCGGATTACCACTTTCGGGACTCATACTTGAATTACCTTTATAGTTTTCCCAATATAGATATCCACTATGGTTCGTGCAGAAATCTTATGTGATATATTGAGCTTTGGCTTTGTATTTTGACCATTCAGATCACGTTTGGGCTGAATCTTTTGTTGGCGCAGCGGCGGATCCGGATCCCGCTCCCGGGTCGCAGCGGAAGATTTCAAAATTTTGCACCGGGAACTGTCAATACATAACAGATACAGTGAATAAACATACATAGGATGTTTAATATGGTACCTTGTTGGCGTCTAGGTTCCTGGCTCCGACCAATTTCACAGGGAAATTGGCACTTCAACGGTTGGCGATTGTCGTTCTCCGAATCCGGTCCACGACTGGAATCACGACTCCTTCGTCAATCTGCATTAGAAAACTTGATGAATTTATCACGGACGGAATCTCCTCGTCGAGATGTTCGGAACGAGTCCAACCCCGACAGGCGGCGGCGGCGATGGCGCGTTGTGGTGGGCGACGGCGGGCGAGAGGTGCGGCGGCCGAGGAGTATGGGAAGGAGGGAGGCGGCTACAAGACTAGGGTTGTGATGCAAGAGTTATCTCCAATGTAGCCCTAGGTCAAGTATATATAGGTGGTGCATGGGCTTGAACCAACCCAATGGGCCTGGGGCGGGCCCAGGTCCATATGAACATTCGGTTCAAGTACCTCGTCGTGGCTTCAACATAATCCCGATCGACGATCAGATCGGACCGATCTACACAGTTCACAAAACTGAGTATTATGATGTGAAAACAATTTTTCAGACCACCTAGTCCAAAATTGCAGTTTAGCCCCTCCAAGTTTCAAGGATAGTCAAACTAGCCCAAACTTTAGGAAAATTGCAATTTGACCCCTGTTGACTTTTAGGAAGTCGCACTTCCTAAATTCCTCCCCTTATGCTCAACACATTAAGCTCAATTTCCGTGCGGGAATCATGAAACCAGTACTTGTGTGACCCTCAATGGTTCAGGGATACAGCTAGTCGTGGGCCCACAACAATTGCGACTCTGAAATCACAATTTCGGACTGACCCATCGGATCATGGTAAAGCGCTTAGCAACATCGCCCCATGATCCCCTAGGTATCACTGATAGTGCCTGCAAGAACCAGTCGGTCATGGTTAGCGTACAGTACGGTCCTTTCAACACATATATCCCGATCAGATCAACGACCATTGGTAAATCGAGAGTCGCTAGAGATCTAATAACCATGCATACATCTTGGAGATCAAATAGTGACATCACGTGTGTTACTAGGCAAACCCATTTACCTAAAACACATCTAGTACTCTGGCCAAAG
>KV014393.1:255506-272487 GCA_001598015.1 Dorcoceras hygrometricum | reverse complement strand
ATCCACTCGACAAATGGTGACCACTTGGAAAGTCCGAACGAGGGTAGTTCGATAGATCACCAGGTCACTATCCATCTGCATGCTCAGAACATCACAATGTTCCCTACCAATGAAACGTGGTACTTCACATCGCAGATGCTAGTCTCAAGCTCGGGCGACCTTATCCTCATTTTGACGACCCAATCGACTAGGAACGAGTTTAGAATACACAGTTACTATTAGATATGTTTCATGATAACCATCATATCCACTATCACATCTAACATACACTATGGTGCATTCTAGGTCTTTATCCAACACAATTGTTAACATTATAAACTAATAATGAAGATAAAGAATGCCATAAAAAAGAATGCGTATTTCATAAATAAAGATCGTCATACAAAGAGTCGATAAAAACCCACACGCCACAAGTTGACTAGTTGGGCATCTACTCTAACACCTTTACCCAAACTGCTCTTCTATCAACTGATAACCTGTTTGATACTTGTTCTGTTCTTTCGAGCTGGTTTGTCCTTAACCAGCTTGGTTAAATTGTCTGAGCTGGTTTGACCTTAACCAGCTAGCTCTTATACACCAGCTTAGCTCTGATCCGGTTTTCATAATCAACACACTTTACTCTGTCTTGAACTGATTGATAATCATTGAGCCGATTAAATAAATCTCTTATTGTCTTCATCAAAACTTATAAATTATCCAACAGAGATAATTCGATCTTTCATAACTATGTTTTTCATTTTTTTAGAAATTTCTTCGTCTGTACCTGAAACGAACCACACTCTAGAAAATTTTTTTTTTAAAACCTATGCGGAATACATAAACTTAAAGTGTGGCTCGTCCACTTTTAAAACATTTCTAAATTATTTTCCCAACAATACTTTGAACATAAATAAAGGAATATTTAAAACGTTAAAACATCCATAAGTTTCAAAACCCACTGAGTAAAAGTACTGAATATAAATATGTTTAAAACCAATGGTACTAAAAATATATCATCATAGAACTGCAACATAAAGGGGTCACGGGGTACTGCTGTAGCAGGCGCTCAGAGGTCCTCACCGCCAGTTGGGATGTGCTCATCAGCAGGGTCATCACCTGCACCATTTAAATCTAGTGAGCCTAGAGACTCAGCATGCTCTATCTTGTATCATAACAAAGTACATACTAATAAAATCTCATTCAAACACATACTTGTAATAAATAAACGTTAAAATATGAATGCGTGCATGATCTTAAAACATTGCTTCGTACATTTCATATCATACATAACATATACATACATAAGGCATGACATAACTTAACATAAAAAACGTATGAGTCGTATCCTGATGTGTGGCCATAGTCGATTGATCAATCTATAAACCAACGTACGCGGTGATGGTTCACCCGACCTTACCTCGGGATCCCTATATGTCACACCTCTACGCTTTCACTTCACCATGATGTCAACACATGGATCCGTAAGCTCGTAATACATGAACAGAAGTTCAACGGGCCCGGTATCCCGCATCCCCTCATCATAAGTTGTCACAAATCATTCAATCCCTCGGGTTTTGTCTTTTAAAAGAACATGCCTTTGACATTCATAAAATATTCATGATACATGCATTTCAGAAAATTATGCAAGTTTAAAAGCTTAACCCGTTAATGTATATTTAATCCTTTCCTTTAAAATATTAACGTACATAGCATACTACATATATGATTAAATATACATTCACAAGATTCTACATTTTCTAATTCGGCCAAGGGCTGGTTCAGGAGTCCGGCACACTACTTCTAGACTAGACATCAATCTTAACTTAGTCAATGAATCGAATGTTCACCCTTTAAAATCCCGACTACCTTTAAATTCAATTTTGACTTTAGGAATCAAAGGGCTAATTTTGACTAATTTCAAATCATTTTGACTAATTTAAAATCAATTTTGACTAGACTAGACATCAATCTTAACTTAGTCAATGAATCGAATGTTCACCCTTTAAAATCCCGACTACCTTTAAATTCAATTTTGACTTTAGGAATCAAAGGGCTAATTTTGACTAATTTCAAATCATTTTGACTAATTTAAAATCAATTTTGACTTTTAAAATCAATTTTGACTTTAAAATGACAACTTAATTTAATTTTGACTCCAATGGTCGATTTTGACCAAAGATCGATTTTGACCAATTTAAAATCCAAAAATCGATTTAACTTAATTAAAAATCAAAAGACTCCAATTTTGCCTAAAACTTACAAATAAACATATCTCTAATTATTTTAAAAGCTTGACTCAATTTTTAAAACATTTGGCTATTTTCTTTAAAATTGGACCTTTGACTTAGCAGTTAAAAATAACAGGTCCATAATTAAAATAACTTGAACCGAATTTAAAACATTTGACTCAAGACTCGATGAATCGATTCGGTCCAACTGAACCCGCCAAATCGGTCCAATCGAACCGGTCCAATTCACCAAAAAAGCCCTACTCCCCCATGCATGCGCCGCGCGACAGCGTGCCACTTGCGACGATCGACCTCCCTGCTCCGGCCACCATGGCCGAAGCCCCGCCTGCTGTACCACCCCAAGGTCCAGCCGATCCTAACCATACCAGCCTTGGTCCGAACCATGCACCACACGGTTCGAACGAGGCTCCCAAAGAGCGACGTGCGTCGTGCGGCGTGAGGGGCTGTCCGAGCCACTATGGCTCTTCCAACGACCAGACTTGAATCCTCCCTCTATGGACCAACTCTAGTCCTCTCTAGGACCCCCTTGGACCGAGACATGGTCCCTAGAACCTGCCTCAACTAAATCCATGCGTAAAACAATCAAGATCATGAGAAAAACCGTGAGTCATGCTTGAGATTCAACCAATAGTGCATAGATCCGAAAAGAACACATTCAATTCATACCAATTTTCATGAAAAATAATTTTAATATAGTTTAAATGGCAAGAAAAAGAGTCGATATCACATGTCTGGTTTGGATGGAGTAGAGATCTGCGAGTTACCGACGTTGCAGGCGCGAGATCGGGGCACCAACGGCTTTGGATCCTCAAAATTCACCAAGGAGAAGGAATTTTTGAAACTTGGAGGTTGAGGGGAAGGTAGGGGATGGCTGATGTGATTTGGAGGCTAGGTTAAGTGTTTAATTTGGTGTGATGAAATATAAAGAGTGCCACAAATGACCCCCATGATTTAATTAAGAAAGGGAAGGAAAAATACCATGATTGCCCCTCCAGTTAATTGAAAAGATAATTAAAACTCATAATTTGGCTTTAAAGATTAAACGTTTTCGAAATCAAGGCCTCCTCATATTTTAAAACACCTTAAAACTCAATAAAACAGCTCATATAGGCAAAAAACAGGTTCCCCTCCAAAATAATCATAAAAACTCCAATTTTCAAAAATTGTTGCTTAAAATAAAATAATTTCATTCTTAAAAATCCAATAACTTAAAAATCTCAAATTATTTTCATTCTGATCGACCCTAATCTCGTCCACGCGTCCGTAACTCAAACAAGTTGAAAAACAAGTCATGCACATCATGCAGCATCAAATCATAAATAAATCATAAACTGATGGCATGTAATCATCTAAAAATATTTTCCCCCTAATCATGAACTCATTTCTATGTAGTCAGGAATTTCTAGGAGTTACAGTACCCGCAACAATATTTTGTATCAATAAATATTCATAAATGAAAATGGACATTTGATCTAAAAATGAATCAAAATAACTACTAGCCTCTGTGCATACTCATTTTAGGAAGACAAGTTGGAAGGAGAATTCTCTTGAAAATTGTGTACTTCTCGATTGGATCTCTTATAACTTATTTCTTACTTATCAGGAGAAATTAATTGAGGGGTAAAAGTCTTTTTGTGACGCCCAAACCCCATGGGAGCCACGGAATGAATAAAAAGAAATAAAAGACGGAATTGAAGGACTGAAATTGAAAGATAGCAAGCTGTATTTCCTTGCCAAAAAAAATCAAGGTACAAACAGTTGGCGCCAAATAGTAACTTTAAATTTCAACATCAGATTCTTAGTACAAAATGCAAATGCGATATTACAACATTTGGAATTCTATCTGAATCCACTATTGTTGCAATGGATCTTAATACAGACTGGAAAAAGATCTAAAACAACAACACTAAATTGAACGTCGCGGAACCGCTGGCCTTCGATAAACACCCACACACCACAGCTGGTTCAAATCCCTCCTCCCGTCTGCCCCGGAACTGACTCACCTGCACCACGAAATCTAGTGAGCCTAGGGGCTCAGCAAGCAAAACTGAGAATAAAAAGAGCACGATATGCATGCAGGCATAATACGTACAATAACATAGTTTAAAGGAAGTCATTAAAACATAATTCATTCATAAACATCTGTTCTGGGAGAACTCAATCCCAACGTTATTTTCTTTAGACTTATGGCTCAAAAGCTCTCCTTAGGTCCTGTTGCACTTGATCAAGTTACTTCTGAATTCAGTTACTATATGGCGATTTCGCCCTGTATGAAGGGGCAATTGTCACGCTCGACTGCTGCTCACCCTTCTTATATGAACCGTCTGTTATCTTGGCCATAAATCTTAAAATCTGAACATTTTCTTCCTTTAAACAACATCTGGATGAAATCAGATTCAACATCGGGGTTCACTTCATTTTAAAACTCATTTTCTCACAAAATAACATTTTTACTGAGCAGCCAGCTAATACTAGGCAGAACAGATGTCTGAATGAAACAGTGTCTGGGTACGGGATACAATTCAGATGTTAGAGACAGCTGTGACTCTGGGAGCACTATCGCTAACAGGAAGTTCAGATGTTAGAGTGTAAATATTGTCGCTAGCGAAGGATTCAGATGTCGCCAGAGGATGGCATTTGGAAACAGATGTCTGTCTATGAAATAATAGTGTATATAAGTAACAACAGATATTGACATCGGTCAACTCAATGTCAACGAATTGGGTTGGTCAACTCAGATGTCAACGAATTGGGTTGGTCAACACGGATGTCAACGAATTGGGTTGGTCAACACAGATGTCAACGAATACAACACTGTACACAAGATCGTTCAGATATCAATACAACTGGATTAGTCAACTCAGATGTCAACACAAAGGTAAAGTGGTCGATAACATGAAATCTGAACAAACTTGGATATGAAGCAAAAACTGGATAATGGTATAAAAACATGTGTTACTGTGAAATCTGGTTGCTAATATACAAAACAGAAATCTGGCTATGGAACTAGTGCTGCAGTATTACGAACGACAACCAGAGATACCAGTTCTGCTTATCTAACCAGAACAACATCCCGATTCGACCAGCATCACCGATTACTTGGAGTCAAGTTCAAACACTGTCATTCACCAGAAGAACTTTGTGACTATACATTGAACTGGAATATGTCATGCTCAGCAATGTAAACAACATCTTTTGCGTAAAACGCATTTTTAGTTTCCGATGGAAACTAACTGTGAACCCGAAACAATATACATATTTTTCAAAGCACAGAGGCATTAACTATAATTGAAACTGAACATAACTTAGGCAAGCAAACACTGAAATGAAAGGGATCAATATATATATACTTTTATGGCGTAGCAAGAATCAGATTTACTTGCCTTAACACTGGAAAACACAGAGCATAGCAGGTCACCGCAGCAAGTCTCCTCAAGCACAACGACGAGCTCCACTGGTTTTAGATGAAAATGAAAGTTTCTTGCAAATAATGGAACTTATAGTTCATAAGGACAATAGGCATGGGAGTTGGTAGGTGTCAGGGGAAAAACACTTGAGTAGTCATGGTGTACCATGCTTAAATCTCAAGATTTTATTAAAAGTCCTCTGTCACTATTTAAATTTGTAAAAGTGTTACACAAATCTGAAAAGAAAAACCCAACCTCCCATACAAAATCATTTTATTTGCGAACTCTGAAAAATCTCTCGGTTTGTGCTCGGGGTGACATCTGTTCAGACCTCTGCACCGTGTCTAAACACTGAAAATAAGAAATCAGCTTACAACAAATGAACAAGCTGAAGTCTGAAATTTCGAAAGGGTCCTTGAATTAAAAAGTACTAGAAATTGTGGTCCTACGGGTTTTGAGGCGCTACACATTTTATCTGACTGGTGTTCTTTATCTTCTGATACCTTTTTGTGAAGAATTTCTTCTTTTATCCGAATGATTTTCTTCAGCGTTGGTATTTGGTTGATATTATTTATCTGTTGATGTCCTTACACGGAGAACTTATTCTTTAACCAGATGATTTTCTTCAACATCTTTATCCAGAAGAAGAATTTAGACAAAAAAAATTTCTCCAGAAAGCTAAATTTTGCATCCGGAAGAAAACTTTTCTCCGGAACTTTGCGTCTTAATCGAAAATCTTTATTTCATCCGGATGCTCTTGTATTTGTGTTGTTCACCAAACTATAGACTCCACACAAATACATATATATCATGAATTGGTGAAATTTATTTATTTTTGAAAAAGTAATCATTTCCATATTTTGCCATTTTTTTAGTAGTCGAATTATTCATCGGAAAGATATAGAATTAAAATTGCCATATTTTTGTGATAAAGTTTGATTAACCCGTTGTTTATTTCTTGTATATTTTATTAAAAGAATTAAAAGTGTCATGATTTGTCATAAAGTTTGATAAACCTTTTTAAATACTTATTATATTTTTATACAAATCCTGCACAAGTGTCATCAGATAGAACATGGTCAATTTATTCCTGAGGACTTTTGTTACACCGCCAAATATATGAGTCTCAATTATCTTATAGATTTCGATGAAATATAGATTCTTCTTTATCTAAACTGAACAATGAAACAAAAACCATTTAATTTTGCAGAAAAGAAATTAGCCAACTTGTAATTGCTTATACTTCATTTGTGACTAAGACTTTAGTTGTAGGACTAGGTTTTAGATTGGAGACTCATTTCACAATCTAAAAAAAAAAAACGGAAAAACAGAGTGATCAGGCAAATTTTGGTTGATTGAAAATAGGTCAGGTTTCTAGCTTGACACTTCCCCAACTATAGTAATTGGCGAATATTCTTTATATTTTCTAGTCACATGATGTGGTATGAAAGTATTGGCACATTATTCTTAATTAAATAATTCTCTTCAATAAAAAAACTTAAGTCTTTCGTAAAATGGCAGATTTATGATCATCAATTTCACGTATATAGATTGGGGGAACAAAATAAAGCAAGGGTAAGTAATTGGGTGTTCACAATTTTTTTTTATACATGAAAATAACATACTCTTGCACCTCCTTTTTTCAAAATTTCCAGTTAATTCAATTTTTCATCATTTTCAGAAAGTATTTCAAAATTGCACCATGCTTACCAAAATCCAGTAGTTATTTTTCTGAAATTTGAAATTTCCACAAATTTTAAATGTTTGCAATTACTAAAATAAATTACTGTCTTTTTGCTTAAATTAATCAGTTTGAGTGTTTTCATAGTTAATGGTTAATTTTCTATTTAAATTAAGCTAAACTAAAATATTGGTTAGAGGGTGATTGTGTTTCTATAAAAATTACTGTTAGAACCAATGCAACAATCACTTACAATCAAACATTACAAACTTTTCATTTTGTTTGCAAACACTACTCAATTCTATTCTCTTAGCTTATCATAGTCATTTTTTTATCACTTCTCTGAAAAGTAGAATTTGTAATTCCAAATACAGCTTAAATAACCTAATAAACTCTTAAGTGCAATTTTTGGCAAGATTAATTGGAGTCGTGTAAAGTGCTTTTATTATTATTATTTGTTATCTAAATCCTTAGGCAAATTGAATTGCTAACGAATAAATCTTCCTTAAAGTAATGTCGGTCATATTTAATTTCTTCATTTTTCTAATCATATCTAGAGTAACACTTTAGAGAAATGAATAGGGCTTCCACAAACTCTATATAAGGAGTTGCAACATGCACATCAAACAAGCACTTACAATACGCCAACCAACAAACGCTAATTAGTATCGCTTTAAAGAACATGGCACACAAGGAAGATCTCCAAAAGGTTGCCCACGAGGGGTTCGCTATGGTGAAGGAATTCGAGAGTCGAAGCTTGAGGCACGTCATGAACGAAAACAAGGTTCAAAGCTTATCGACATCGCCATATCAATATCCGTATCCGTATCCGTATGCAAGAAATTTCTTGGCTAATCCTCCGACTATTGATTGCAACCAGGCAGCAAAGAAGTATTCAGGTGTTGTGGTTCAGGATTTCGAAAGAAAATACGGAATATAAACTTAGGTTGTGCAGTTGTTTTACCATATGTTAGATGTCCAGGACAGCCCGGACGTACAGGTAGTAAATAAGTAGGCTATGTAAGGATTTACATCTTAATAAAGCTATATTGTAATAGCATCTTCATGTATGATAAGGTTGTGTTGTGAATATTTTGTGACTTGGTGTCGGACTACGTACCCAATATTTGGATAAAAAAAACTCTAAGCTAGTATAGCAAAATCACACACAAACCTATATCATCGCTTTCAAATTAAATCTCGTAAAATATACGACGTATCTAAGACAAGAACAAAAGCATCTCAGTGTCATTTTCGTGGCAATTATATGATATTCGAATAATCAGTGGACATATCTTGGTTAAAACTAGATTCAAAGCAACGCTTTCAATACATCGTTCACACTAAAAGCAGCTGGCTAGAATTTTAATAGATATATTATATTTAGACGTATTGTTAAAAGCATAATATTTCTGAAAAAATATTGTATTGATTTGGGCATTGAGTTATTATGAAACAAATGTTTACAAGTTTGCCAACCTCACATCTCGGAGACAGTAACATATACGATATATATGTGTTTGCACCAAAAATGTTAGAATAGCTCAAACACGAAAAGCCAAAGCTCAGAAAAGGAATGCAAAACTTACTGTTGAAGAAGTCATAAAACCCAATTTGAATTAAAAAAAAAAAAAAAAAAGAAGGACGGCAGATGGGTTGCAACCTGACGTTCGATGTGGCCAGATCTTATAGGTCGTGGATGCTGGAGAACTCCCAATACCAGAAAGAAAGAGATCAGATAAAAAAAACGAAAAGGATCATCACTCAACTCTGCAAAAGACAGCAAAACAAAAGATCCCTGCAAACATTAGTCAAAAACTTCATAATTGCTATTAGGATTTCCCGAAATTTCAAGTCATTGTAATCCAACTTACATCATTATTTATATATTTCCAGTATATAATAAATTCCTAAAAAGACGAATCATGTTAAAGATTTATTTCCATTATTTTTCAATCTAGCTCTTTAATTGGTGTTATATTAGTTTAGGGGATTAAGGCCATCTCCAATCGTGTTGGTTATTTGGAGAATTCTTGATTTTTTTAAGAAAAATGATGTTCCAATGGTGCTCTAAAAATAAAGAAAAATTTGGGCACCCAATTGAGTGCTCTCCAAATAGAGCCCTGCAATCTTTGCTCTATTCTTGTTTTTACTTTCTTTTTGTTTTTTTTATTCTTTATATTTTACTTTTTGTATTATCATATTATTTTCTTAAGTTATCTCCTTTTGTTATCTTAATATCAACATCATATTGTACATATATTTTATACGTAACATAAATTTTGAAAATAAGACGTCATTATTAATACAAATACTAATTACATAACATAAATTATGAAAAATACATAACATTAAACACACAACTTGAATGAAAACAACATAGAATCCAACATTAAAATTAAATGCAAAGCAACAACTAATACTTTTTTAGTACGGGGGCAAATCATTTCCGCAACCTTCAATATCTGGAAAATAATCTCCAAATGTATTCGAAGTATTACTTGATCCTGGTCCATGTGGATTTCTTTTCTGCATAAGCCTTGCTTGTTCAGCTCGTAAGAACTCACGTTTGGTAGGATCGGAAATCGAGTTCAAATCCATGAAGATAATTTTGTTTTCTTCTCGCATTTCAGCCAACTCTAATTTTCTCATCTGCACATTGGAACTTTTTTCAATGCTTCCCTAAGCTGCCGATTTTTTAATTCGTTTGCTAAATATTATTTTAATTAGTATGTATGTATAATCATATACTATAAACATAATTAGCAAATAATATTATTTTTATACAATATAATTGAAATAAAAATATAAATGAAAAAGGAAATATAAGGAATATTCTTGTAATATTCTTTTGTAGAGTAGAATATAGGGATGTGGTTGGAGATAAGCTAAGTCTTATCTGTATATTTAGAGATAGAGCACTCCACGAAGTAGAGTAATGGTTGGAGATGGCCTAAAAATATATATATTATTCGTAAATATTGCAAGGCAATAATTTACCTCACAGCAAACACAAAGCAACATGGTAAAAATCAAATACATTAAGAAAAGTTAAGGTGGAAAAAATGTAATATTTAAATTGTTTTAGTACAGGTGGGCATGTACATTATTATTGTATCATGCCCACTGGTCCTCCAGCTACCACTTGTTCTTAGGCAACCCCCCGAGTTGCTATTCAATGTTTAGTTTTTATGTTTAAATTTTAATTAAAAGGTAGATATATATATATATATATATTTTTAAAACTGAGAAAATTTTTGCCTCCAAGTGACAACCATATAATTCAGCACTTCCAGCTTAAAAGTGAAAATCCAGGCCGGGATAGTATAAGGAAATTTTAGGGTTGGTAGATTTCCCCATGTTGGTTGAAAAATATTCCGACTCTTATCAATTTGTTATTTATATCCGTCCCTCCACTATGATTTCTGTTAAAAGGTGAGCAACAAGTCATGGGCCATTTTTAAGAGTGATCCACGAGGAAGGGTAAGCACAAGGAGAGTCTGATCGGGCCCATTAGAATACTAAATAGGCCCAAGTTTTTCGGATAATTAGTTGGATGTAGCTGGTATATATGATTGTACGTAGCTTAGTAGAGATCTCTTCGTTATTGATCTTCTTCTTCCCTGTTCACTGAAAACATCTGTATCTAAAATTGATCTTGATTGCTCTTAATATACCGCTATGAGTTCCAGAGAAGTGGATGTAGTCACATTACTGAACCACTATAAATCGTGTGACTGTTGGTTTCTTCTTTATTTTCCACTCTTTTGCCTTAATTCTTGTTCGTTTCTTGAATCACTTTGATGGTGTTGGATTGAAGAAGGAGTGTTAGAGTAAATGTCCAGCTGGCCAACTATTGTTGTGAAATTTTTTTATTCTCAATATAGAACAATCTTTATTCATATATATAATTTTACATTTGTTATTGTGACATTCTTTATTTTTATTATTATTGGAAACTTGTTGGATAAAGACCATGAATGTACTATAGTGTATGTAGGACGTGATAGAGGATATGATGACTATCATAAAACACACCTAATTGTCACTGTACATTCTAAATGGGTTCCTAATAGATTGGACGATCCGCAAAAAGGATAAGGATCACACGAGTTAGAGCCTAGCATCTACGATACGGAGCACCATGTTTCATTGGCAATGAATATAGAGATGTTAAGCATGCAGATGGATAGTCACCTGATCTATCGAACCACCCTCTTTAGACTTTTCAAATGATTATCATTGGTCGAGTGGATTAAGTCCGAGTTCTTGGTTGTACATGATTAGTCCTTATTACTCGAAACATCATTGAAACTGTACATGTTAGGGCCTCACTTTTGACTCGTTTACCGACACCCTGAAAATCACTGGTGAGATTGGGTGAGATCATGATGCATGTAGGATTCGATGCTTTATTGTCGAAGATCCACCGTTCGCCTAAGTGCGTTGATATTTTATGCTATATGAAGACAACAGTGTGACAAATCTCTGACCAAAGTACTAGATGTGCTTTAGAGTAAAAGGGTTTACCTAGTTACACGTGCGATGTCAACATTCGAACTCTGAGATGTATTACATAGTCATTAAATCTATGACGACTCTCGATTTACCAATGGTTATTGATTAAATCGGGATATTTGAGTTGAAAGGACCGTACTGTACGCTAATCATTATCTACTGGTTCTTGTGATGTTATCAGTGATACACAGGGAAACATGATATGATGTTAGTAGATGCTTTACTATGGTTCTATTGGTAAGTCGGAGAATATAATTTCCAAGTCACACGGAGTTGTGAGCCCACGGCTAGTTGTATTCCTAAACCATTAAGGATCACACAAGTATTGATTTCCTTATTCTCATATGGATATGAAACCCAAATTATTGAGTTTGTGAACGTTGCCTTCTCGGTAAACCAGAGTCACGTTCCAACACTGTTCAACATACTACAAAGAAACCTTGGACTACATTCACTCTGATGTTTGGACCACCATCCTTTGTAACTCTTGGTGGAGTTAGATATTTATTACTTTCATCGACGACTATTCTAGAAAGGTATGAGTCTATGAGTTAAATCACAATAATAAAGCTTTTAGGACCTTCAAGCAATGGAAATCACTTGTTGAAAATCAAACCGGTAGAAAAATAAAGAGGTTGAGTACAGATAAGGTGTGGAGTATAAGTTCACCAATTTCTGTAAGGATCAGGCTGTACTTAGACACAAAACAGTAAGGAAAACTCAAGCAGAATGGAATTACAGAAAGGATGAACAGAACCATCCTTGACAAGGTGAGATGCATGTTAAGTTTTTCTGGATTGATAAGTAGTTTTGTGGGAGCTTTGCCACCGCAGTCTATTTGATCAACAGAAGCACCTCCACCTCTTTAGGATTAAGGCTCCAGATGAAGAAAAGTGAACTACACATAATTGAGAATTATTGGTTATCCCGTTTAAGTTCATGTATATGAGGAAAACTAAAACCACGCTCCATAAAGTGCTTGTTACTCGGATATCCAGAGGGTATTAACTATTAAGGGGAATAGATGCTGGTCAACAAATGGAAACAAAACAGAACACTGATAAGCATGGATGTGATTTTCCAGGAACAGGAAATGTTGACTCCACAGTCAGCAAAGTTCAGTTCTATGAAACTCAGTGATTAAGTAACTGCCCTTGAACCAGAAAAACCAGCCATCATCAAACCAGAATAACAGGACCAAGAGGAAGAGAACAAACAGAGTGATGAACTTGTTTAGGAGAATCAGGACTTGGCTCATTATCAGTTGGCCAAGGATAGAGTCCAGAGGGAAATAAGGCCTCCTGACATACTAGGATATGCTGATGTCACAGCATATGCACTTTCTGTTGTAGGGAACTTTTTGAAAGATGAACCAAGGAACTGCAAGGAAGCTATGACCACTGAGAAAAGGCACATGTGGAAGCTGGATATAGACGATGAAATAAATTCTTTACACAATAACAACACCTGGACACTGGGAACGAAACCTGAAACTCGAAAAAAACATTGACTCTAAATAGATCTTCAAGTTCAAAAAAGGAATTCCATTTGTGGTAGAGGCCAAGTACAAAGCTAGACTTAGAGCAAAGGCTTTTTCCTCACTAAAAGGAATTGACTATAATGAAATTTTCTCCCCCTGTTTTTAAGCACTCATCAATAAGGATTTTGTTATACCTGGTAGTTCATCATGACCTTGAACTAGAATAGATGGATGTTACATCATCCTTTTGCATGGAGAATTGACTCGGACCATTTACATGGTCCGACTAGAAGAATAGTTCAAGCAAGAGATAAAAAAATTATGCCTGTTGAGAATATCGTTGTATGGTCTGAAATTATCACCACGACAATGGTGCTTGAGGTTGGATGGCTTTATGATAGACCACGAACACTCAAGAAGTAAGCATGACAGATTCTTCTACTACAGAAGATCCCAAGTAAAAGACAGTCCTATATCCCATCCTCTACATTGATGATATTCTCAAAGGCGATGCTGAAGTCAAAATTTGAGATGGAGATGGGACCAGCTTCTTGGATTCTAGGCATGGACATCCACAGAAATAGAGAAAGGGGTATTTATGCCTGTTGTGAGTTATTGAATCTTCTATGTCGTTAGCTCTCAAGAACAGCGCTGTGAAACGTCTTCCCACTTTACAGAATTCAAGAACAACAATCGCAGACTAGTAATCGAAAGACAGATACACAAAGCTATCACAGAAAAATAGGAGAGACAAGATTTATAGTGGTTCGACAATGTGCCTACATCCACTCCTCTGGAACTCAGAGCAATTCATTAGGATCAAGAGCAATTTTGTTACAGAGTATTTCAACAAGCAGAACTGTCATCGAAGAAGATGAACGCAGACGTAAACTTGTCTATTTATACATATGCCTTCACAGGCTATTTAAATTCAAGCCCAGCCCACCCATTTCTCTTCTTGGGCTTCTAATTACTTGGACCAGTGACTTGTTGATTATCCTCCAACAATCCTCCACCTGATCATCAAGTCTTCTGGTAGATTTCCTGCTCTTCATCGCTCCAGAGATTTATCACTTTCCAGCTAAGGTGGCCTGCCTACTCTCAACCATCCCAGGAAATCTTTGAACTTTCCAGTGGGCACCACTTTTGTAAGTATATCCGCTGGATTGTCTTTCGTATCTATCTTGAGGATTTTTATTTTTCCACTTGCTACAATATCTCTGATAAAGTGTAGCCTCACATCTATATGCTTTGTCCGTTCATGATGTACTGGATTTTTGATCAGCTGGATTGCACCTTGACTATCACACCATACCCCAGTCAAAACCTCTGTCCCTGTGAGGATTCAGATTTTAGGAATTGGATTTTGGGATTTAATTGGTCTCGAATTTGAAGAATTTAGATTTTTGGAATTTTCGAGTTGAAATCTGATTTTGTGTGAATCTGAATTTTTAGTGCAATCTGCTCGGTTTTGTTGGAGGAATCTGTTCGAACTATTTGAGAAATCTGGACGCTTTGAGTTAGTGAAATCTGGTCGTGACATGTTGCTGAAATCTGTTAGTCTAGGTGCTGCTGTTGCACTTAGTGGTTGAAATCTGGTTGGGAATGTTGGTGAAATCTGTTGCATGTCTTGTGTTTGTGAAATCTGCCGAACATGTGTTGCTTTGCGCATGAAATCTGTTGCGCTAGGTGCTGAAATATGTTTTGGTTGGTGACCAGATTCCAGCAGCTTTTATAATTATCCAGACCTCACGTTGTTAGTGGTTGGCATGAGAGAAACCGGATTTCAGCGTTGGGTTTGATGAGCAGATTTCATCCAGCGATTAGCATGTTTATTATTCAGACTTCTCCAGCATTTGGTTCAGCTTTCAGCGCTTTAATATTTCAGACTTCACCTGGTTTTGGAGTGTTGAGCATTTCAGATTTCTCCAGCTTTAGCGTTTAAGTTCATTGTCCAGATTTCACCAAGGTTGAGCAAGGATAGCGCATGCATTAAATTGTTGTTCGTTCAGAGATGAGAGATCTGATTTCTGTCGGTGGCTAATTTAAACAGATCTCATGCGAGTATTTATAGCTTGCTAGGGTTAGCCTTCTTTTTATTTTGAGCCGCCACACTTAGCAATTATTTCTCCGACTTTTATCAACTCGTGGGTTACTATTCACGATGAACTTCTCCGGCGATTTCCCGTTGATTCCGACCTCCGTTTTTCGTGTTCTTGGTAGCGTTGGAAACCTCTCGAAAAGCTCTTTCTTTCCATACCACTTTTGGAGGCTGTAGTGAGCTGGAACAAAAGCACGAAACTGCTGTTTTCGGCAGTGGGTTTTGCATGCGCAGATTCAGGTGCAGGTTGAGTTTGTCAAAGCAGTGTGTTGCTGAATTGTTTTCTGCCCTGGTTGTAGTTGTTGGCCGAGAAATATTGCTATATATATTGCTGGTATAGTTGCTGGAATTAAGATTTGTGCAGGCCTTGAATTGCTGCGTTTCCTTGAGGGAAGTGTAGGTAAAAATCAGAAATTGGAAGGTACGAATTTGAGCAGCCCTTAGCAGTCGCATGAACGTGTTTATATTTCAGGCTATGAATTCGTGAGATGCCTGTTATGTGATTTACGTGAAATCTGGAATATTGAATTGACTTGAATTGATTGAATTATGTTCCTGTTTCATGTGTCATAAATTGTATGCATTGAGAAATGATATTGATTGGCATACATGCATACATATTGGGCCTTGACAGATTTGATTGGTGAACCTAGCCACGTTGGAGCTGGCCAACAGATGTGTTGTGCACCAGCCCAACGCTATCATCGGAGTGGTGTTGCCAGATTTGAGAGGCTACCACTGGGCTGTGACGACCGACGGGTCTCGATGATCACGGACCGAAGTTGTTGGCCGAGATATATTGCTGTGTTTATTGCCTGGTATATTGCTGGAAATCAGATTTGTTGAGGCCTTGGGTTGCTGCGTTTCTTTGAGGAAATTGTGTAGGTAAAAATCAGAAATTGGAAGGTACGAATTTGAGCAGCCCTTAGCAGTCGCATGAACGTGTTTATATTTCAGGCTATGAATTCGTGAGATGCCTGTTATGTGATTTACGTGAAATCTGGAATATTGAATTGACTTGAATTGATTGATTATGTTCCTGTTTCATGTGTCATAAATTGTATGCATTGAGAAATGATATTGATTGGCATACTTGCATACATATTGGGCCTTGACAGATTTGATTGGTGACCCTAGCCACGTTGGAGCTGGCCAACAGATGTGTTGTGCACCAGCCCAACGCTATCATCGGAGTGGTGTTGCCAGATTTGAGAGGCTACCACTGAGCTGTGACGACCGACGGGTCTCGATGATCACGGACCGATGATTTCCCTGTTAGAGTAGATGCCCAACTAGCCAACTTGTGGCGTGTGGGTTTTTTTGACTCTTGTACAAACAATCTTTATATATGATATTCGCATTTTCTTACATGGCATTCTTTACTTTCATTATGTGTGTAATGATTTACAATTGTGTTGAGTAAAGACCTAGATTACACTAAAGCGTATGTTAGATGTGATAGTGGGTATGACGGCTATCATGAAACACATCTAATAGTCGCTGTGTACTCTGAACATGTTCCTAGTCGATTGGGCCGTCAAAATGAGGATAAGGCCGCCCGAGTTC
>KV014393.1:215531-255422 GCA_001598015.1 Dorcoceras hygrometricum | reverse complement strand
ACCGCAATCTACCGAGAAGCGCCGGGTTCTTGAAACACCGGTTGGAGCCAGGCACAAGTCCAGCGAGGTAACACGCCTGAAACACCCTATGTATGTTGATACATGATTGTTGATTTTTCGTATTGATCGCATCCCGGTTAAATTTTATTGTTCTTCCGCTGCCTGCCGGGGTGCGGATCCGGATCCACAACATTCCCGGTTGATACACCGTGGTATAGAGGCGATTTGTTTTGATTTGCCGGTTGATACACTGGCCTAGTTGACTGATTTCCTTGGCAGCCCTCGTGCATTCATAGCATTGATATATAGCATGTTGCATATTTTACTGCTTGATCGCTCTTCGTACTGAGGCTTGACCTCGTATATGTTTTCCTGCTTTTGTCTTGTTTGGGTCTGCGTTGCCCATTTGCAGGGAATTCAGGTAACCAGGCTGGACCGAGTGGAGCTCCAGCTGGTCGTCCCCACGTTCTTGAGTCCCAGTCATATATATATGATATGTATTGAGCCGGGGAATGCCCCGTGTTATCATGTATTGGGGATTGTATCTGATTTGATATATGATACTGTTTGTTGTGAATGAGTTTGAGTCAACTCATATTTTCAATATTGGTATTTTGAATGTATGATCTGAGTTCAGGCCCATTTTATTTTGAAAAATTTTTAAGCCCTGATTTTAAGCTTCCTTGATTATGCGCTTATTATGTGTTAATTGTTAGTAATTAGCACGGGGCCTGACAGTCCCCTCCAACTCTTCGACCAACCCCTTTATCCACAGCGCTTCCTTAAATGCTTCAGTGGCTGCTATATATTCAGCCTCGGTTGTGGATAGAGCTACTACTGGTTGAAGTGTTGCCTTCCAGCTAATTGTGTTCCCATATAGAGTGAATATATACCCTGTTTGTGACCTCCTTTTGTCCTTGTCTCCTGCAAAATCAGAGTCCACATATCCTGTTACCTTCTCTGTACCATCCCACTGTTTGCAATAGTTTAGGCCATACTCTTGTGTCCCCTTTAAGTATCTTAACACCCACTTTACTGCTTCCCAATGAGCATTTCCAGGATTAGCCATAAACCTGCTTACGAGACTGGATGCAAATGCTATATCTGGCCTGGTTCATACCATTCCATACATAATGCTCCCCGCAGCATTGGCATAAGGTACCCTTTGCATTTTCTTTTGCTCTTCTGCAGTTTGTGGTCCTTGTTCTATAGATAATTTGAAGTGAGCTCCTATAGGTGTTATCACTTCTTTAGCTTTGTCCATATTGAAGCGTTCTAAGACCTTGCTCACATATTTCTGTTGGGTCAAGAATAGCTGCCCTGTTTTCCTGTTTCTGTGAATGTCAATTCCTAGGATCCTTGATGCATGTCCCATCTCTTTCATTTCAAATTCTGATTTCAGCAGAGCTTTCAGTTTCTTGATTTCAGTGGCCTGGTTACTTGCTATGAGCATATCATCAACATACAGGATAAGATAGAGAATTGTGCCTTCTGTTCTTTTATAATAGAAAAAAGTATCATATTTGCTCCTGCAGTAATCATTCTGTATCATGAAGGAGTCAAATCTCAAGTACCATTGCCTTGGAGACTGCTTTAACCCATATAAAGACCTTCTCAACAAGCATAATTTCCCCTCATCTCCTTCTGCTACATACCCTTCAGGTTGTGACATGTATATTGTCTCATTCAAAGTTCCATGTAAGTTCTGATTCTCAGGCTTTGTTACCAGTGTCCATGTGTGATTCTTATGCAGGGACTTGATTTCTTCATCCATGGCCTGTTTCCATAAGTTTCTTTTCTCACTGGTCACTGCTTCCTTGTAGCTTCTTGGTTCATTTTCCAGATAGTTGCCTGCAATTTGAAGTGCATACGCTGTGATATCTGCATATCCCAACCGATCAGGAGGCCTTATTTCCCTTCTAACTCTGTCTCTGGTCAACTGATAGTGAACCAAATTCTGATCTTTCCCATCATCCTCACAACTGTGTATGCAGCCTTTGTCCTCAACCTGCTCCTCTTCTGTTTTAACCACAGTTTCTTGTTTTGTTGTTTGAGGAACCTCTTCATTTCTCATAAGTACAGAAGTAGTTTTTTCTGGTTGTGGCAGCAACATTTCTTGTTCATGGAAGATTACATCACGGCTGATCAAAAGTCTTGGTCTATTATCACTCACTGCCCAGCACCTGTACCCCTTTACTCCCTCTGGATATCCAAGAAATAGACATTTTATGGAGCGTGGTTCCAGCTTCCCTTCATTTACATGAACATACACTGGACAACCAAACACTCTCAACTTGGTATAGTCTGCCTTCCTTCCAGTCCATTTTTCTTCAGGTGTTTTGAATCCTAAGGCAGTATAAGGACTTCTATTTATCACATAGACAGCAGTAGAGACAGCTTCTCCCCAAAACCGTTTGCCTAGCTTAGCAGAACTTAGCATACACCTTACCTTTTCCAGAATGGTTCTGTTCATATTCTCAGCAATCCCATTCTGTTGAGGGGTCTTTCTCACTGTTTTGTGTCTCAATATGCCTTGATCCTTGCAGAAATCTGTAAACTCAGTGTCTAGATACTCCAGGACATTGTCTGTTCTTAATGCCTTTACCTTTGTTCCAGTTTGGTTTTTCACAAGAGATTTCCACTGCTTGAAGGTCCTAAAGGCTTCACTCTTGTGCTTTAACACATATACCCAAACTTTCCTGGAATAGTCATCTATGAAAGTGATAAAGTATCTAGCCCCCCCAAGTGTAACAGTGGATGATGGCCCCCATACATCAGAATGAATGTAATCCAAAATGCCTTTAGTAAAATGCTTTGCTGTATTAAAACTTACTCTTGTCTGTTTCCCCATTATGCAATGTTCACAGAAATCAACCCTACTCAGCTTTGTCTGTCCAAAGGCTCCCTGTTTTTCCAGCTCATCCATTCCTCTTTGACTCATGTGGCCTAGTCTTAAGTGCCACAGTCTTGTCTCATCTGTCACCGCAGCTACTTGCATGGCTTGTGAAGGGGTTTGAGTGTTGCCAAGTAGAACATATAGGCCATTCTTCTTTTCTCCCTTCATGATCACCAATGATCCATGGTAGACCTTGAGTATCCCTTCTTCTGCCTTATAAGTATATCCTTTGGAGTCCAGGCAGCCTAGAGAAATCAGATTTCTTTTCAGCCCAGGAACATATCTCACTTCAGTGATTGTCTTGATAGTTCCATCAGTTAGCTTCAGCCTTATTGAGCCTATACCCTGCACTCGGCATTCAGCATTGTTTCCCATCAACACTTTCCCTCCATCTCCAGCCTGCAAGTCATGAAACCAGTCCCTAATTGGAGTCATGTGGAATGTGCAACCGGAGTCCATGATCCACTCATCATTGTTCTGCCCTGTGGTGACTGCTAGGACTTCTGAACTTTCCAAACCATCCAGGAACATCGCATGATCTGTGGGCTCCTCTCCCTTTGTCTTAATCTTCTTCCCCTTTTCAGCCTTGTTCTGGATTTAGACCTGCCCTGAGTTTTCCTTTTCTCTCGTGGAGTCCTTTTTTCTGGTCTTCCTCTTGCCACTAGCCCCTCAGGTTCTGGCTCAACAGCCTCCCTTTTCTCTTGCAATTCTTTGGCCTTCAAGGCTGTCTGAACTTCTTCCAAGGTGAGGGATTCCTTTGAATATTTCATAGTGTCTACAAATATTGCGTAGGTCTTAGGAAGGGAGTTCAGGATTGTCTACAAATATTGCGTAGGTCTTAGGAAGGGAGTTCAGGATTAAAATTGCCTTGTCCTCATCCTCCACCTGAATACCAAGGTTTTCCAGCCCGATGACTATCTTATTGAACTCATCCATATTATCATCGATGGATTTTTCTTCTGCCATCTTGAAGCTGAAAAGCCTACCCTTCAAGTGGATGCGATTATACAGATTGTTGGTCATGTACAGTTGTTCCAACTTCACCCAAATACCTGCGGCAGTTGTTTCCTTATCCACTTCCCTCAATACCCTGTCACTGAGATGCAGTATGATGGTGCTGTAGGCCAGTTCAAGAATGTCTTCCTTTTCTTGATCTGACAAAGTGGGAGGAAGGTTCTTTTCTCCTTCGAGGGCTTTCGCTGCCTTCAATTGTACCAGCATGGCCCTCATCCTTTTCCTCCAGATTGAGAAGTCTGATTTCCCATCAAACCTTTCAATTTGTATCTTGGCTAATCCCATTCTTGATTTCCGCCTTTTCCCTTCAAAGAAGATCCTGGGCTCTGATACCAATTGTTGTGAGTTATTGAATCTTCTAAGTCGTTAGCTCTCAAGAACAGCGCTGTGAAACGTCTTCCCACTTTACAGAATTCAAGAACAACAATCGCAGACTAGTAATCGAAAGACAGATACACAAAGCTATCACAAAAATTAGGAGAGACAAGATTTATAGTGGTTCGGCAATGTGCCTACATCCATTCCTCTGGAACTCAGAGCAATTCATTAGGATCAAGAGCAATTTTGTTACAGAGTATTTCAACAAGCAGAACTGTCATCGAAGAAGATGAACGCAGACGTAAACTTGTCTATTTATACATATGCCTTCACAGGCTATTAAAATCCAAGCCCAGCCCACCCATTTCTCTTCTTGGGCTTCTAATTACTTGGCCCAGTGACTTGTTGATTATCCTCCAACAATGCCTATCCACCATAAGTACATGTGCAAGATACTAGAAAGGTTTAACATGGATTGGAAAAGGGTGTCATAACTCCAATAGGAGATCACTTCAAGCTATCTGTAGAACACGGTCCCCAACTATATAAAAAGAAAAGAACATGACAAAAATACCCTATGCAAGTGCAGCAGGCAGCATCATGTTTGGAACGGTTTTCACTCAGCCAGACATAGATCATGCCTGGAGCGTAGTAAGTAGGTTTATGGCTAAACCCGGACACACTCACGGGGAAGCTATGAAGTGGGTCCTAAGATACTTAAAGGGAACATAAGGGTTGGGCCTGAACTTTAACAAAATATGGGACATGATTGAGAAGATTATAGACTATGTGGATTCAGACTTCACGGTGGTGAAGTCAAAAAGAGATCCTGTTAGGTGAAGTCAAAAAGAGGTCCCAACAGGATATGTGCTCACCATGTATGGAAACAACAGTCGGCTGGAAGGAAACACTTCAACTAGTAGTAGCCCTATCCATGATAGAGAGTATTTGCAGCCATTAAAGTTGTTAAGGAAGCATTATGGGTGCAAGGGCTAGTTGAAGAACTTGAAGGGACTGAGGCTGTGACAGCAATCTGGTATGATAGCCAAGGAGCAATTCAACTGGTTAAAAATTTGGTACACCATGAGAGCACAAAACATATTGATGTAAGGCTGCATTTTATCTTGGGTGTAGTGTCAAGTAGTGTAGGCCCGGAGTCTGAGACCTAATAGAATATAATTTTGCGGAATTTTTTTTAAGAATTCAAAGTAATATAGCTACGAAATCTTCATCAAACCACAGCCGAATTAAAATCAATTTTCAATCATTATAGTTATAACTCAAAAAATAAACATCATTTTTGGGTCACAGCCCCGCATACATCATCCATAAATAAAATACATTACCAATGTCTAAAACATATTTTGACATGAGAATAGAAAATGAATGATGAGCCACATCTTCACAAATAAATCATAGGACCCGAGAATCTCACACTAACTCTCATCGTCACATCTGGAATTTGAGTCAGCCTTCCTTGCATCATCCCACCCACTCTCAAGCACATGAAAACAAGTGGTATCCGGAAGACCGATGAGTAATAAATCTAATATAATACGATCGAGTACATATTACAAATAATATCGTTTCATTTATATAAACACATTTCATTTATATAAATTTTATCTATCTATATACATATATATTATTTATTTATTTATTTATATTGTAGTATCCAAAAATTCGATCACGTAAACCACATGCATGATTTTATGTGTTTTAAATGATTTAAACAAATGGTTGAGATTATTAAATATTAACTATGATTTTAATCGGGATTTGAATGTATTTCTTGAGGTTGTGATTTTCAGGTGAACATTCGATGCCGAGTCGCGGAAAGGAAATCGGGAGAGATTAAGGTATAAAATAAATTTCTAAAGGTATTAGGAAGCATAAATAAAATATTTTAAAATGATAATTTTAATATTTTGAATATTGGGTATGATAAATTAATTTTTCAATGATTATCACGTACATCATATTGTAAAGAATTTTACAATTTAGCCGGTACATGCAAATCCTCAATTTTAATATTACAATTGTTTTTTAAGTCTAGGACAGTAATGTATGTTTTATTAGTGAAAGTAAGTTGATTTATTGGGCTTAAGTGCGGATATAAATTTAATGTCTAACGGGCCCAAATAATACCCCAAATATATGTAATATTTTCCCTATGTTTGTAAGTCATATTCACGTGAAAATACTCTTCCATAGTTCCATAATACCAAAAATCAGCCGCCATACTCCCCTATCCCCTTGATTATTTTCAAAGAACACAAAGGGCATATTGTGGAAGGAAATCGTCTCCCGTTCATCCAATGCAGTCGGTAACATATATTCCCGTTTCTTCATGAAAACCTCATTTGATGCCACTTTCAGATTATATATCGTATGTTTATCAATATATATGCTTGAAAACTATTTTGGATTTGTTCGGGAAATATGGTTTAGTTTTGATGACGTTTTATGATGTTTAATGAATTTCTCGTCCAAACTCGATTTTTGCATGTTGCTGGATATCCAAGGGGCGGCTGCTGCCTTTAGAAGTTCTTTATTATGATGTTAGGTTGGTTTTAGACAGGTTTTTAGGTGGGAAAGTAGGTCGGGTCATTGAAGTTTAAAGCCGAACGGCTGGACGTTGCAAAGGGGAGGACGGAGAAGATTGGCTTGGGTTGTTCGATGTGAGGGATGTGCTATCCGACATTGTTTCATCTAGGGCCTTTGTTCGGGTTTGAACCACGAGTAAAGGGGTCACCTAAGGTTGATTTCAGGAAGTTTGAGGGCTGGTTGAAGCTTGAGGCCGAGAGGTGTCATACGAAGGAGTGACGAGTGTTTTGTCATCAGGTGGTTGAGCGAACGGGTTGCTATCATGGTTCGACTAGGAGAGCTTGTCCAGGGCCTGGAGCGTGTCTTAGAGGTTCCTAAGGGTCTGATCGTGGTCTAGTTGGTTTGGAAAATGAGTAGAGTCACTAAAAAGAGAGGAGCCGCACGCACCTTGTTGGCCGAGAGGGAAACGGTGGCTGGAGGAAGTGAGTTTACATTGTGCGTTTTGCATGCAATTTTCCAGAACCTTGAGTCATGTTTAAAAGGTCTTAAACCATGTGAGGATAGGTCTAAAGTTGAGTTATGAGCAAGGGGTTAAGGATATTTCGTTTAGGAGTCATGCAGGTACGTATTAAAGCCAAGAATAAGCAACACATAGCGTTGCAAGTTTAGAGGTCAAATAACACCCAAAGGTATCCAAACAGTATGTAAATGGCTTGTAAACCTATTCAAGCCATGTAAAATTATATTTTCTAAGCTTGGGTTGATTGCAATGAGTTTAGGGCTTGTCCGCCGACTCGTTGAGACCTTCCGGCATTCAAATCTCTCATTGAGAAGTTTAAAACGATTCCGATTAATCTTAATTAAAATTATCCATATTTTTCAATGCTTTGAGAGCATTTTACAGGCGGCAAGTTTATTAAAATGAAAATGCTTAATTTTTTATGATATTAATGACATGAGACGTGACATTGATATTTAAATGAAAAGAAAGAAAATACTTTTTGAGGGATGCAAGTTGGCTGTGACCAAGACGAGATGAATATGGTGACTATGGCGCAAGAGATTTATAGAGCTATATTAGAGGGGATAGTGAATACGGTGCAAGAGGTTCGTAGAGTTATTCTACTATGGTTTTATTAGCTTGATCAAGTGTACAGAGGAGTCGCATCAATTAGCAAACTTCACCAAAAATGATTTGAGGATTGAGGATTCCTTTTTTTCATGTCATGAAGTATTATGTTTTAAGGTTTGGAATTAAAGTTTAAAGCTAAATTTTTTTAAAGCCTTTGATGTTGATTCTTGAAGATAAAGTTAAGTGTATCTTGAGTATGCTATTTTAATGCATGTAGATGTATATTTATTATTTATTATAAAGTTTTGAGCTTATTGGGTCTTTAGCCAACTAGATATGATTGTGTGGGTGTCAAGATAAGTTAGAGATTTGAAGTGATGATACTTGAGGAGCTCAGACACATGCGGTACACTCTTGAGACCTTCACAGTTTTCACTTGAGTGATTTGAATGACATTTTTGAGGGTTAGTTTACATTTTTGAGGGTTAGCAACGACCTCCACATACACTATGCCAACTCATATATAGCTCCATACGTCCAACATATATCAAGGAGATTTTCGCCATATCAAATCTGAATCGAATAAATCTTAATATGCAATGTCATGATGTCAATATCAATATCTTCAAATAATCATCATCAATATCGAAATTCAAGGCATCAAACATCAATACATAGCAGTCAAATTATCGATTTCTTCACATTTACAATTTCATTACAATGATATATATAACACCGATCGTTCATACCTTATCAATGAATATCGAATACGGAGAACTGTATCAATCCTTAATATTAAATATTAGCTCGTTCTGAAAATATTTCCATAATATTTCTCTTATTTTAAAGTCATCAATAAACATCTACATATTCAATATTTCCAAAATTCATTCTTTGTAGGTTCATATATCAATGAATATCAGCTACGATCCACATGGAGCAGTTTTTGTATAAATCATAAATCATTTGACATTGCTTCAATCTACTCCGTCAGTTGAAAATGAAAGCTAACACAAAATAAAATACTTCATCGTCAACAATAGTAAACGGATATGCAAATTACAGTGTGTTTCTCGTGTAGTTTGCAATATATTCATTTGACACAGTTTATCATTTTTATCAAAACTCCTTCGCTACTAAATGAAATGAATTGATTCTTGTTTACATACAAACGCAAACTAAGATATATAACTTTTATTTTAACACCGGACCGATATTCTCAACTCATAATATCCAGAATTCAAAAAAATCAGTATACATGGACACAAATTTGCATATGTCCATTTTGGGACCAGTTTCGGTAACACTCGTGTATCTTCTTCATTTCTTATAAAAACAAAACAAAACCACTGATAACTTAAGAAAATTATTCAAATCGCACGAACTCATTACCGACAGTATTCATTACCTTTCTGTTCAAATGAAGCTCACTCTGCCGGGAACAAAATTCGAAGTTGATTCATAGATTAACTTAAGAAAATGGGCAGAAAGTTAGAAATGAATGGAAGGAGAGAAGAGGATCTGGCGTAAGAGAAAAGAAGAAAAGGAAGAAAGTGAGGTAATGATCGAGGCTTGTGCATTATTTGGCTTTCAATGTGTTAATACATCGTTACAATAAGACGTGCTCATGGGTTAACATAAATCCTCTTCTGGTTTAATTCTTCAGTTTCCTCCCATAAGACATGATCGGGCCTTGAACGAAAACCTCTTCTAGTTTGTTCCCCTCAATATTCCTCTTATCAAATGTGGCCAAACTTCATCATTTTAGTCTAATATTTTATCAATGACTATCAAACTTCTTCCCAAAATAAAATCAATCCTAGGATTAATCATATTGGTGGGGTATTACAAGTGGGAAGGTAAAAGTCTATAAAATCAACACAGTGGACAACCCAGCGGATATTATCACCAAAGTATTATCTACTGGGAAGTTTCAAGACCGCCTAAAGATCTTAAGAGTGGGAAGACCACCGTAGGTGGGAAAGGAGACAGGTCTCTGCAACTATGAAGAACAGGAGAATGGGGATGACTTGCTGATTAGGTGGAGGATTATTAAAAGTTGATCAACAAGTGATGGGGCCATTCTAGAGTGGTGCAAGAGCCCAGGAAGCTAAGCATAAGGAGAGTCTGATCAGGCCCATCAGAATACAACCTAGGCCCTAAGTCTTTTGGACAATTAGTTGGATGTAGCTAGCTCATAGATATATATGTGTGTACGTAACTTAGTAGAGATCTCTCCATTATTGATCTTCTTCTTCGCTGTTCACTGAAAATCTCTATATCCAAAATCAATCTTGATCACTCTTAATATAAAGCTTTGAATTGTGGAACCACTATAAACTCGTGTGTGTGCTGCTTTCTCCTTTATTTTTCATTCTCTTTTGCTAAATCTTATTCGTTTCTTGAATCACATTGGTGGTGTTGGATTGAAGGAACGCCGTGATCTGTCTTGAGAAATTCTAATCAACGAAGACTTGAGAAACACAGCAGTTTATATTCTATGATTTTATATATATATATATGCTCCTTATATTTTCTTTGAAATTGAAATATAGAAATATAGTATTTTCAAAAACTGATCTTCACTAATTTAGACTAAGAACAATTCTCCTTTGGGTTTTGGTTAGGATGAGGCTTGCCTCATTTTTTTTCCTTGTGTTGAGTTGTAAAAGAACACAATTTTACGGCTTTATGTGTAGTATGTGTTTCTTGTCTACAAAATCTTGATGTTTTTGTCAGAAAAAAACCGGTGTTTCATTTGATTTGTCTCGTCGAGAGAGCAATTTCAAGTGCACGGGATATTAACTTTTATGTGGAATGACGAGTTTTTGCCATAAATTTTCTACATCAAGTGGCAACTCGCCATGAAAAATTATTTGTGCTAAATTGTAATCATTGGTGTAAAATGCATGAAAATCATTCATCGACACCTCTTAAATTAAAAACCACGATATTAATGAAAATCCAATTTTGTGCAGTTATGATGGGAAATATTACACGAAATTGTTAAAGGTGATTTTTATCCTAACTCACCCCATACACATATCAAAGAGTTCTACATTCTCCCCCGGGGACTTGTTTTATATAACACCAAAGCCATTTCTTTTTCAGGATAGGCCTTGTGGATAAAAAATATACATATATCTTCTCGTCTAAAGATACCACCTCACCTAGTGCCATATTTAAGGAAGAAAAAGAAAGTTCAAATTTTATCTCGACTATATTTCCATCTTCCACAATGGCAAAGACTAAATTGAACGGGACCGAATTTTTTTCACAAAACCAAAAGCAAACTGATTTTTGTAATAAACAGGATAAATCGAACTGATTTTTTTGAAATTTATTAACCGATTTGAAATCTGGTAGTTCTATTTGTGACTGAGTTGCAGATTTTTATATCATAACAATGAAAAGATGAAAATAGATGACAGACGAATATTATAAATATTATTTAAGCTATAATTTTGTGACTAGTTCAAATTGATTTAAAAATCTTTAAAAAAATGAAAATCAATTTTTTTTTACCCTAGTTTATGAATTATATCGTTTGTAAGTTGATTCGATTTAACAAAATTATTTCACACCTCTAAATGGATGGACCACAACTTTTGACAAAATTTACTCAGCTAAATTTAGGTCGGATACTTTCTGAGGCGGCCCAAGGTTTTGGAATTTGAGCCATCTTGTGATTAATCGAATGTGCCAAATCTTCAAAGACCAGTGAACAAGCCCAAAAGCTACTGAGGCTAAACTTCTGATTCACTAATCTAATGCTTGGAATCACTAAAAATTAGCGATTTCGATAATCGAGAGGTTACAAAAACTTTATAAATTTTGATTGAAATAAGATTATACGGCCTGACAATTGGATTATATTTTTCCTTTAGAAATGATTAAATTTTTAGTTATATGAAAATATGGCATTCGAGCTCAATTGAATTCAAATCTTTCATCAAGCATCCAAAACTGAAACCCTGGATCTTAAAAAATGCGGCATACTTTTATAGATGATTCAAATGTTATTTATGTTCCAATCAAATATATTTGAATATAATCCAACAATATGATAGTTATAGTGTTTTTATGTGAAAAAATTGCCGTAGAAATACAATAAATTTGAATAAGTTATTTTTTAAATAAACTGCTTCGGGCTTCTCATCATTGATCAACCAATAAATTTTTTTTTTCTTCAGTTTCTCTAAAATTTTGAGAAAAAGTAGGTAGTCGAACTGACAACAATAAATTCTTGCAATTATAGGTAAAATAAATTTTAGTACGATAAAGACATACCTAGTAAGTGGTCTCCTCATTAATTTAGTCAATCCCTAACATATGTTTGTGTGTATAATTTATTATATTAAACATTATTCTCTTAATAAAATCTAATGTTTTAGTATTTGTTAACACAACCTAAAATCCAACTTTGAAAAGTAACTTAAAATGGATGCACGCAAAATGTGATTGAATATATAATTTCGTTGGATAACGATGTGCCACTAAAAATCACTATTTCACACATGGATATCATTTTTAGATTTTTCTTCGTGAGAATTTTGTTTCCAACATTAAATGTTTTCGTCTCTTAGATAATATTTCATAACTCGAGCACTAGGGTTCTTATTTAAGATTATTGGGATCTTTTAGTGCTAAATATTCCAAACTCGTTGTTTTATTGGTATCTTAAAAATATAACGCGAGAAAGCGTCAGAGGTTTTATCCAACTAAAGTACTAAACCTTTTGAAATCAAGTTATTGACAACAAAAGTGGAACAAATATGTAGGCGGGAAATATACACATGTGAAAATTAAGTTGATTTTTACTTTTAAGATGTACTATTTTTTTTTTATAAATAGTATAAAATCCACGATAGTTCTGCCTATGAGTTATAGCTTCAACTTACACATAAGTCTCGAGTTTCCAGATAAAGCCTCGATCTATATCCAATTGTGACTGACCTTCCCACCTCTGAGGAAAAAGAATACATGGTGATTATGGATCTTAATGTATCTGACTCTTACTTGTATCACTATATTATATAAGCAAGAAACAGCATACGACCCTCATATTCATGATTATCAAGATAAGCTCAATATCCGAGAAATATTGAAATTCTATTCGATGACTAATAAATTATCTATTTATAAGTTAATGGATGATATGCTTAAGTTACGTAGGAAGATGTGTTTGAACTCGAGATGAAAGTTTGGAAATCTCATATTCATCGGAGAATATTTCACTCAATACAACCCAAATCATTTACTGCATAAATGGGGAGTCCGGTGTCCTTGAATGATCTTTCGTATCAATTATGTCTTGCATGAGACATTAGACATATTTAAATCGATAATTTGAATTTTGTTTAAAAAAAATATTATGTCTATATATGAAGTCTTGATAGGTCGTTTTAGATTCAAACAATAATTGTAAATCCTCAACTAAAAGATCAAATATAAAAATTTATATAAGATCATGAAATCCAAAAACCAAAATTTGATATTTTTGGTGCTGAAAACAGAAATGAAATAATGGTGGCTCGGAAGGCCAATTTGGGTAATTGGCCGGCGCATGCGGTGAACCTTCTTGTTCGATGTGATTTCCCCTCTTGCGACTTCAATTGCTCTCACAAAATTTCAAAACAAAAAACCCAAGCTTCAAAAACCCTAAATCAAAAAATCTTCCATTTCACTTAAAACCCTACATTTTTCCAATCGACGAATGCTACGCAGTTGTTAAATCCCCAATTGAACCGAGAACTGTGTTTCGACATCTGTGTGTACTTGTGCGAACGGCAATAAATAGAAATTCGATTTTCCTGTGTGATTTATTGGCCTTAGAATGTCGGCTAGGAGGAGATTAGGTGAGGAAAGATTGTACTACAGTCCACCGGCGTTGAGAAGGATCAATCAGCAGCAGCAGCAAAAACAGGAACAGCATCAGCAGGAATTGAATTCGAAGTCTCCAATTTCATATACATCTACGTCTACATCAGTCTTGGGGAGGAGAAAATCGGAATCGGGTTCAGATAAGAAAACTAACTTGGATCGGTTCCTCGAGCATACAATCCCTTTTGTTCCTGCACAGCATTTTCCTAGGGTATTTGATTCACTTTTTTAGCGATAGAAAATAGTGAATTTTCGTTTCCACTTGTGATTTATCTCTTTAATGGAAATTAACTAAGATAGCTAGAGTGGGTTTATTTTGTTGTGTGTTCTTTATTTTGCTGACATTTATAATTGCTCAACGTTTTTTGTCTAGAATCTAATGGAGAGTTTTTGTTGGTTTTGTTTTGAATTCACTTTTATTAATGAAGGTTTTGTGGATAGATTTAGGCACTCTTCAATCTTCATTGCATGAAATTAGGCTTCTTTAGAGTTAGTTTTCGGGGATCTGTTTTGCATCTTGAAGTATAATTTTAGGAGTGATGATTTCTTGATATTTCTGAAGTTCAGTGCTAGAGTTGGGATAAAAACCCAAGTAATTCCGTGGAAGGGGAATTTCCTTGGGTGTTCGTGGAGTGTGGATTTGGTGTTGAATTAGTTGGTTTAATGTTTACTTCCTTTTTTTTCGTCGATTCCCTGCTTTTTATCTTATTTCATGTGGTTGGAATTTCCAGCATGGATGTTCGTTAATCTACGCATCAAAATTAATTTATTGTTGTTAAACTACCCCCAAACAAAACAGAAATGTGTTTATATAGCTTTTTTTCTCGTTTTATATACTTTTCTGTTTTATTTTTTTGTAACGTACCTTAAGATGTCGAAATTAATTGGTTATAATTGGCGTTCATCTCTGGATGACCGTTGAGTAACTTAGTTGTTCAAATAGACTTCATCTACTGTCTATCCATGATTACTTTTTACCTTTTTGTGTTCATTGTCTTCCGCCATCGTTATTTCATCTTTTTGTTCGTGTTTTCGTTGTTTCTATATAAAGTAAAACGTTGATGTATTGGAGTGTCTGGAGTGATGATTGCTTGTATTTGTTGTTATCTCTTTCTTGTTCAGGAATTACTTTCTCCTTCTGTTTGCTACTGTTTATTATTGTTAAGGCAAGCATAAGTATTATGAATTGCCAGAGTATATCATCTGATTCATCTCTTACCATATATACTGATATTAGTTGTGATAAACTATTATTTTTATGAGTTCCCGTTTTTATTTCAGCATGATATACAAAGTAAGAGGTTGTGGCAAATTTAATTGTTCTAACTTAGTGCATTGGAATCCGCAGACAAGTATGAGGTCATTGAGAAATAGGGATGGTGATTTCAATCCATACTTCATTCTTGGCGATCTTTGGGAATTTTTCAGAGAGTGGAGTGCTTATGGAGCTGCAGTTCCACTGGTGTTGAATGAGAGTGATGCTGTTGTCCAATATTATGTGCCGTTCCTTTCTGGTATTCAATTGTTCGTAGATCCATCGAAACCTATGATGGAGCAAAGGTGAGTTCTTATGATATTCCCTCAATCTGAGGAACTTTGAAATTCTTTTTGTGTTGACATAGTTCTTGATATGTTTTCCATTTTCCACACGAGGTAGACCAAAATATTATTCAACTCAGCAATCTTGTGAACCTTTCCAGAAGGTTTTGTGTAATAGGTGCACTGCTAGTATAAAACCTTTGCAATGAACACATTATTTGATACATTCTATGTTTAGGGAGTTCATTACATGTATACCATGTGAAGAAGTAAGTGTGTAGATAGCTTGTGGCGTTTTGTTTTGTTTACCGTTAATAAATTGTAAAAGTAATGGTAATGGTGGCTTGTTTTAAAAGTTATGGAGTTTTTTTAGTGTTAACACAACATGGTTGGTTTCCAATTGGAGAAGGAAGTATGTATATAGCTTTGGTATAGTGATGTACTTAAACATAGAACAATTATTGAGGTAAATGGTAATGATGGCATTTTGATTTATAAATTCTGTTTTTTGTTTATACACTTGTAAGTTGTATACTGTCCAATTGGCTGTGTTATCATTTAAAGTATCTTGAGGGCTGTTGTACATTGTTTCACTTAGTTTCTCTTGTGGGCCTAACATTTCGACAGGAGACCTGGTGAGGAGAGTGATGGTAATTCGTCCAGGGAGACAAGTAGTGATGGTGACAGTGAATGTGGAACTGATAGAGTGGCTAATAATGCCACGGGGCCTCGGAACCATCAGAATACTGTTGTCCGAGGAGACAATCAATATGCTGGAAGACACAATGCTTTTGTGGGATCATCAATTTATGGCAGTGATGTCACTTTCCCCCCTGGTCTACTTATTTTTGAGTACTTTGAAGGGGCAGTTCCATTTCATCGAGAACCCTTCGCTGATAAGGCATGTCCAGTCAATTTGCCGATCATCATGCATCTTTCTTCTAATTTTTTAAACATTGTTCTTCTAATTTTTACATGACATTTGTTTGTTTTTGCAGATGTCAATCCTCGCCTCTCATTTTCCTGATCTAAAAACTCTTAAAAGCTGCGAACTCACATCCTCAAGCTGGATTTCTGTTGCTTGGTATGTTCTTAGTAAAATGTAGATGGCATGGTACTGAATTTTTAGTTGCATTCAGAAACTAAACGAGGTAGTTTTATTATGCAGGTACCCCATATACAGGATACCAGTAGGTCCGACTCTCCAAAATGTAGACGCCTGTTTCTTAACTTTCCATTCCCTTGCAAAACCTGTTAAATGTAAGCCTGTTTCTCCTAAATGTTTTCTCGTCTTTTTCCAATTCTTTTGTTATCCTCTTGTTGTGCTCGGCATCAGTATAATTGTAGTAGAAAAGGACTCTAGAACCAAGGTAGTTTTAAAGTTGCCATTCCCTTGTTTCATACAAGTTCAAACTCGCACTATTGGTCTCAATCTACATTTGAATAACCGCTTGTCTCGTTTCATAATCCGATAGGTGAAAGTGTTCAGGATTCTGGCAGCAAACTCTCGCTTCCAACCTTTGGACTCGTTTCATACAAGTTCAAAGTCTCCGAGTGGAACAATAGTGGAGCTTTCGGAAACCAGAAGATCAGTTCTCTTTTACAAGCAGCTGAAAACTGGCTTAGGTTGATGCAAGTTGATCTGCCTGATTACACTCATTTCACCAAAAACAAGAGATAGCGACTGAAAAAAGAGACGCTCGATTTTGACCGAGCGATTCGGATGTAAATACCATGATCAAGGAACTGTGCAACATATTTACAAGCCTTCTCCCTCCAAGCGCAAATATGGAGGTTGGTTATCGGATTGTCGAATTTCGGTAAACAATGACATTTTCTTGCTTAATCATGTTTCCAGTCTTGACAATGGTAGTTGTCGCAACTTTTAGTTTGATCATTGATGATGGGCCAACAGTATTACATGTATAAAACCTTTTACTTTTTTCTACAAAAAAGGGAGACTTTTAGATATGTTTGACCTTACTTCAGTTATGACTTATGTCTACTTTGACTGGCGAAGCTCTGGGTGGATAACTAAAGTTTGTGATTAGACAGAATGATCTAATACATTTAAATTTATTTTTCATCATTTAGAATTTACACAAAGGAGCTCAAATTCATCACCTTATTTATTTACACTACAGTTACGTATTTATTTACACAGCAGGTATTGTGGAACCGAAATTTTCAACTCTGTTCAAATTTTCTTTTGCCAAAATGATTTTTCAGGAGTAATCAAAGTCTTTAATTTCAATTTAAAACAACAATGACTAGTTATCATGAAGTCAAATAATCTCAATTATGATAATAGGTGGTGTTTATTGGTCATAAAAATTGACACTTTAACCTCCTCGACCTCTCCTATATGTAATCTCTTTCAAAAATAAAAAATACACTCAAAATATGGAGAAACTTTGTCAAAATCGTGTAAGAGCCTATCCCATTTTACGAAAAACAAGTGCTCAAAGTTTCGAGCATTCCAACAATTATTTGATGGCCTACTGTCCAGAACCTATTTCTACTTGTACAATGCTTGAATCCGATCTCCACCGTCAAGAATGCGCTCCTCGTTTTAAATACTAGGTAAAACTTTCACAGTTTCACTCTAAACTACGGTTATAAACATTGTACAGATTACATGTGAAGAACCTAAAGCTTCTGTTCATCATCTCGAAATGGTTAAGAATGACCTTAATATCTGATATCCACTATTCAATTGTTAAGCATTATTTTCATATATGATGTCCAAATTTCATCTAAAAAATCCAACGGTTAGATTTTCGTAAAATGCATTTGCAATAATATTATACAGGCGAGAAACCTCAACTTCTGCGCATCATTCAAAAATGGAAACCATAACTCATGAAGACAATTTCAAAAAGTAATACATGATGAAATTAATAAACTTAATAAATATGCTGATAAACCTATATAAAGGATGTTGGAGTTAATTTTATAAGTTTTGGTGAAGACAAATAAAATAGATTAATCAGCTCAGAACAAGATCTGGACGGAGCTTACAAGGTTGATTAGAGAATCAGATCAGAGATAAGCTGGACATAGCTAAGCTGGTTAAAGTCAAACCAGCTTAGAGACTAAAGCAAAGCTGGTTAAGGACAAACTAGCACAGACAGCTCAGTTAAGCTGGTTAAGGACAAATCAGTTCAGACAAACAGATCAAGTATCCATTCAGTTTATCAAATAGAACAATTTGTATTGGAACAGTTGAGAAAACAGCTCAGAGCGAAGTGGTATATCAAAGCAGCTGGAAGAACAGCTTGAACAAACCAGCTCGGAACTGAAGTGTTCTACATATGCTATCTCCTTAAAGGAGTAATTGAATAAATACTGTGATCTGGATTAAAACAGAACAAAAACAAGAGCAGATCAGGTTAGAGAAGATAGGAATTCGATCAGCTCAGACCAGATTAGAGAAGTTTTATGCAGAAACCAGATCAAGAAATCAGCTGAGTAAGGACAACTTAGCAAAATGGATTTCAGAATACTTTGAGGTTTCGTACAGAGTGATGTGATGTGTTTGACCTCTCTGTATCAATTAGTAATCGTTGGAACCACTTTGATCTAAACCCAGATATACAGAAATTTGATTTGAACTGAAGACGGCGCAGAACATGCTAAAAGAGGAAATGCATTTAATGAATATATACGAGAATAGTACAAACATTTAAGACGCCGCAGTCTTTTCACTTTGGATACATTCGACGTGTCTACTGGTAACATTTATTACCCTTGCATCTAAAGGGTATAAATTGATAAGAACAGCTTGAGAAGACTACTGTCTCCAACGATTCACGAACTTACAAGATTTCAAGAGCAAAAACAGAGCTCATTTCATTGAACCAACTTAGACAGCTAGTGACACACATACACAGATTGTTATTTAGTTCTTTGTGTCACATAAACATTTGTATACACTGTGTAGTGGTGATCTATCATTGTAAATCACAAACAGAGAGTGTCGAGCGCTAGATTCATACAACCAGCTTAGAGCTAAGTTCATTGTACTTCAAACCAGATCCCGTATCTAGATTCCTTGATTGAGTGCTACGAGTTCTTGCAGCTGCTGGCTGTCAGATTGGGTTTGTACAAAGCGTTGTATAAATCAAATCTTCTAGCGGATATCCTTCCTACTAAGAAATAATAGGAGATGTATGAGAATTAACTCCGAACTTCCAGTAACAAAACTTTTATCTTTTATATTACCGCACTTAATTGTTCACTATCGAATCGTGTTCTTTCTGCATAAAATATTTTTTTACACTAGACAAAAGCTAATCCTGAGAACCCTGCAAGCTGGTTCCTCGGCTTAGAGGTTAGCTAAGAGCTGTAAAATCTTTTGAAATCAATTTTTAAGAAAAATTAGCAAATGAGTTCATTCACCTTCCCCCCCCCCCCTGAACTTCCGAACTTATTTTTCGATACTAACAAGTCGTATCAGAGCTCGGAATCTCAATGTTTGAACAACTTGTTACTTATATTCACTAAATATGTCGATATCTCACAACAAGATTCACATGTTTTCCAAGGAGGAGTATGACGTTTGGAAGCTCCGGTTGCAAGCTCACTAGCTGCCCAAGGACGATGACATGTGGTTCATCATAACAGATGGACCGATAAAGATTATGAAGGTTACTGCTATAGCTATAACTGCTGGTGCACCTCAATTGATTGAGAAGCCAAGGTTGGAGTGGACCTTCGAAGATAAGAAAAAGGCAAATCTGGATAGTTGCCAAGGACATTCTATATAAGACGCTAGCACGAGACAGCCTGTAGAGGCACAATCTGATGAGGTAAACATAGCAGTTAAGCCTCCGATCTGGCAAGGAAGATTTAGCGGGCTGGGGTATACTGCTCCTAAGAATCCTTGGGAAAGCTGGCTAAAGAAGAAAGTTGAACAGCTGAGGGGTAAACCCAAATCTGGTGGTAAGAAGCAAAGTCAATTCTCTAGAACTTCTACGAAGGATAGGCAGTACATGTCCAGATATAATAAGCCCAGATCGAATGGCAAATATAGTGTGTATCATACTTATTCAAGATCACAGAACACACAAAAATCACATACATATTTTGATCCACGCACTGGTAAACTTGTTAAAATCATCCAAGTGTGGGTCTCGAAAGGCCTAATCAAACCTGGACCCAAATAAATCAAATGATACCAAGTATGTTTTATTTGTGATTGCAGGAACAACAGGTTTCCAAGCTGGAGAAATCAACTTGGTATCTAGACAGTGGATGTGCAAGGCACATGACTGGAGATGCCAAGCTACTAACAGATATAAAATCATGCAAGGGATCCAAGATCACCTTCGATGATAACTCAAATGGTAACACTGTGGGTAAGTGTAAGCTTATCCATGGTAACTTTACTGTCAACAACGTTCTCCTTGTTGAGAACCTGTGTTAATACTTGATCAATATCAGTCAGTTGTGCGACAGTACTATTCAGTTAAATTTCAAAAGCACACATGCACTGTTCTGAATCCGGAAGGTCTGACCGTGCTGGTAGGTTACATATCTGGGAAAAATACCTACAAAATAGACTTGTCAGATCAGCTGCATACAGAACAAACTTTCCTAGTAGCTGACTCTTCTAAGAGCTGGCTGTGGCATCAGCGGATGAACCATCTGAATTTCAAATCTATTGCCAATTCGAGTAAGTGTGAGCTAGTTGATGGCTTGCCCATGATGAAATTTTCAAAAGATAGGATTTGCTATGCCTGTCAACTGGGAAAACATATAAAATCAACTTTCAAAAACAGAGGCAGTAACAAAACCGGATCTTTTACATATTGATCTTTTTGGTCATATACATGTTACCAGCTTAGGGGAAATAAAGTACACCCTTGTCGTCGTTGACGATTTTTCTAAATTTATATGGGTGTTGTTTTTAAAATCCAAAGATCAAACTTTCGAACAGCTGGTCAAGCTTTTAAAACGTTTGCAAAATGAGCAATCTTGCAGTGTCAACTGGATAAGGAGTGACAGAGGAACATAGTTTTTGAATTTTAAAATTTCCTCCTATCTGGATGACATTGGAATCAAGCACGAGTTGTCTGTAACTAGAACACCTCAGTAAAACGGGTTAGCTGAGCGTAGAAATCAAACTTTAAAAGAAGCTGCTACAACAATGATTGCTGATTCAGGCATTTCAAAGAAATTTTGGGCTGAATCAGTAAACATGGCTTGCTATACTCAGAACAGATCAATCATAAACAAGTGTCATGGTGTAACCCCATATGAGATCTGGAATGGCAAGAAACTTGATATTTCTTATTTCAGGATGTTTGGATGCAGATGTTTAACCATAATAATGGTAAAACATATCTAAAGGCTTTTGATGTCAAATCTGATGCAGGTATCTTTCTAGGATACTTAGTCGTGAGCAGAGCATATAGAGTTTCAACAACATGACGCTAACTGTTAAACAATCGGCTCACGTGGTGTTTGATGAACCAGTTTCAAATAAACATCAGCTTCCAAGCTAAATGATTTGTGTTCTCGTTTGGAGTCAAATAATCTGGATGAATCAAGTGACGACAAGACACGGAACCGATTCCAAGCTGGTGACCAACACGCACTGGATACACCGATTACAAACGCTGATATTCGAGATGTTGCGCAAGCTGGTGTCCCAGGTAACATTGAAGTCATTGATTTGACTGACAGCGACACTATGCAGGACCAACTAGAAACAGGTGTACTAGGTGTGAGTGCTGGCTCAAGCAACATTGATCCGGATCGCATGCAAGCTGGTCCAGATCGCGTTCCAGCTGGTGAAGAACAGACGCAAGCTGATAATCTTAATATAACAAGTAATAATCAAGGCCAGATTTTCGGTGGAATAAAAATCATCCACCCGAACTGGTCATCGGTAACCCTACTGCACCTCTTAGGACACGAGGTCAGATAAGAAGCGAATACTTAAATTCTGCTTTTATTTCACATATAGAACCTAAGAAGATAGAAGAGGCCTTAGTCAACCCAAGCTGGATAGAAGCAATGTCGAGCGTAGCAGAGTATGGCATCTAGTTCCTAGACCTACTAACCAAAACGTTATAGGTACTAAATGGGTCTTTAGAAATAAATTAGATGAAAAGGGCAACGTAGTTCGAAATAAGGCTAGGCTTGCAGCTCAAGGTTACAGGCAAGAAGAAGGAATTGGTTTTGAGTAATTATTTGCGCCTGTAGCTAGACTAGAAGCGATTACACATTTTCCTTGCATATGACGCATTTAAGGATTTTAAAGTCCATCAATTGGATGTTAAGAGTGCTTTCTTAAATGGCATCCTGAATGAGGAAGTGTACGTAACACAACCTCCTGGCTTCGTAGATCATACCAGACCAGAATACGTGTATAAGCTTGACAAAGCTTTGTATGGTCTGGAACAAGCTCCTAGAGCTTGGTATGATACTTTGTCCATGTTCCTAATTGATCATAATTTTGTTATCGGTTCTGTAGATAAGACATTGTTTAAATTTGTTAAGAAAGATCGTATCTTGTTGGTACAGATTTATGTCGATGACATTATTTTTGGCTTGACTAATCCTAAGCTCTGTGAAAAATTTTCCAAGCTGATGCAGGACAAGTTCGAGATGAGCATGATGGGGGAGTTGACATTCTTTCCAGGGCTACAAGTGAAGTCGAATGAGGATGGGATTTTCATTAATCAAGCTAAGTATACCAAGGAACTTCTCAAGAAGTTTGGGATGGATAAATGTTCTGCAGCAGCTACTCCAATGAGTACTTCCATCAAGCTAGACAAAGATGAAGCTGGATCCCATGTATCGTGGGATGATTGGATCTCTTTTATACCTCACAGCAAGCAGACTTGACATTATGTTCGCTGTCTTTACAGTGTGCCAGGTTCCAACCTGATCCAAAGCAATCATACTACATGACTGTTAAGCGCATTTTAAAATACTTAAAAGGCACACAGAACGTGGGTCTTTGATATCCCAAAGACCCAAGTTTCAATTTGATTGATTATAGTGATGCAGATTACGCAAGTTACAAGATTGATCGGCGTAGCACAAATGAAACTTTCCAGTTCTTGGGTGATAGACTGGTTTCATGGTTCAGCAAGAAACGGACATAAATTGCAACGTACACAGCCGAGGCAGAGTACGTAGCAGCTGGGAGCTGCTGTGCTCAAGTATGATGGATTCAACAACAGCTCAGGGACTATGGCGTTGATGCACAAGAAGCACCCATTTTCTGCGACAACACAAGTTCTATAGCGATCACTCAGAACCCCGTGCTGCACTCTAGGACCAAGCATATTGACATCAGACATCATTTCCTTCGAGACCATGTGCTAAAGAAGGATGTACGGGTGGAGCATGTGCCAACAGATCAGCAAGTTGCTGATATCTTCACCAAGCCTCTATCCGACGCTAAGTTTCTTATTTTAGAAACATTTTAGGTCTCTTGGATATGACTTGATTGTGTTCTGCATGCAGTTGTTCAGGGAAAACAAAATAATTAAAACAGATAATGCTATAGTCCACTGTTTTTTACCAAGCTGTTCAGCTCTTTGCTGATCTAGTCCAGCTTAGAGACTTACACGGTATGATATTATCATGGTGTTTGAGTAAATTGTTTCCGAGCTGTTATATTAAACCGAACGATTGAGATTGGTTTGTCTTTTAAAATTCATTTTAAATCAGTCATCTGTTTAGAATTTCAAATGACTCTTAAATATGATGATGACACGTGTCTGCTTAGAACCTTTCTCTCTCCTAGTTCGTACATAAACAATTTCTTCTTATTTTTTCAGTGCGCATCAAATATTTCGTGCATTCAAGCATTCTAGCAATCAGTTAATCATTTCCTTTGCAATCTTTCGTTTCCTAACCCCTTAATCTACACAATTGCTGCTTCCCTTTCCATCAATGTTATGCAGGTCGATTCGCATCAGTGCTCGGCATGGATCACACTAGAATGGTGAAGATGTTTAAGTCCCTGGAGAGGAAACAGGGCTTAAGGGATTTATGGGTATCTCCGGTCCAATGTATGAAGGGGCCATGATCGAGTTTTTTGCCAACACCATGGTTTTAGCCGGCAAGATTGTGAGTTTCGTGGCCAATCAGAGAATAGGGATTACTAAGGATGTTTTTGCCGAATCGTTTGGACTTCAAACTGGGGCATGGTTGGCTTTATTGATCTTCCGACTAGTGGCAGAGATGAAATTGAGGTTCTCCGCTACTGATGTTCCGTTTAGGGCACCGAACAAGAAGAAGGAGATGAAGATTGAGTATCGACTACTGCACGATATTGTGGCCAAGGCACTGTGCGCCAAATATGGTTCATTCGATATGGTGACCAGTGAGAAATTTGATTTGATGGTGGCCATCAGTGCAGGTCTGAAGGTTAACTGGGGACACGTATTGTTCCAAACCTTAGTGGCAATGGTGCACATGCCCACAAAGCAGTCTCAGGGTTTCGCGGTGCAGATGAGTGTTCTGCTGGAAAAGCTGGTCAAAGTAGACCTCGGGGAGTCTATCAAGCTGCACCCGCTAAAGGTGTTGAACAACAAGTCTGTTCACACCTATATGAAGAAAAACCAGACTGTTGTCCCAGCTGGTGAATCTAGCAAGTAGACTGGGGACACAGCCTGTGGTACTGAGGGTGGGCAGTCACAGATGACCAAAGCCATGGATAAAGAGGCTGAAAAGCAGAAGAAGAAGAAGAAGAAGAAGAAGAAGAAGCGTTTGGGACCAGCTCAGACGGGGACTCATGTCCTTTTTCCAAGCTAGGCTCAATAAAGAAACATGGAGCTTCTCCCAATCGCAAACTGGTTTTGAAGTCATCGGATTCGGAGTCCACTGTGTGTCTCCCTTTGGTACATCACAAAGAAACAGAGGACACAGAGGAAGAAGCCGGCAAAGCACACTGCTGCTGACATGGCAGAGTTCAATCTTGATCCAGCTCCTGAAATTCCAATTGGGGTTGAGAATGTTTCTAATTTTGCTGCTCCAGAAGGGAATATGGATACTACTGAATCAACAGCGGAGCATTCTGTTGACAAGGAGCAGTTTATTGTCAGGCCCCTGAACAACCAGCCCAAAATCTTTTGAATTCCACTGGTAAGGGTGTCTTTTCTCCTGTCGAGATTAGAGAAATAAACTAGGTTACGCATTCTTTCCAAAGATTGTCCCAGCGGCCAAAGGGAAAGAATTTCTGTAACACCTGAACAGATCGAACCAAGTAGAGGAGCATTACCTACTGGTCATTCAAGATATAAGGGACCAAGTGGAACCACAAATCCACTTGTTTGACCAATGGTGCAGGTTCCGAACCAGTTACGGGCTGAATAAGGTTGTCTCTATGAAGCTCGTGGAAGAGTTTGCAAAGGTTGAAGACATATTGCTTTCATGGGCAGATACAGAGAAAGTCAGTGAGCTGTTCCAAAGAAGGGAGCTCATTTGGTTTAAGATGGTTGAGCATCACGTTGCCGGAGTTGTAGCTGAGCAATGGAAAAAATTTCACAAGGATAGGCCGTCAGCTAATCGAGATATCATGGCTATTCGTATGCTGTAGGCCGAATTGGAAAAGACCAGAAAGAGTGTTAGCTTGTTTCAAGCCAAAGCCAGTCTGCCTATCACTTTTAATGAGCGATCTACATATCGAGTTGCGTCTTTGGAGATCACTCCTAGCCTGACCTGGAAAGAATATAAAGCTCAGCTTGCACGGCTCACCAACTCAACATCAGATGAGCAACTGGATCAAGGAAAGGAGCACTAGGCTCCAGAACGGACAACGGTCGAGAAGCAACCAGCAAGATGGAAGAGCAAGTAGAGGGGATTTCCCAGGTTGCACAGAATGTCTAAGAGACCGAAGCCATGAATGCTCAAGAGCATCAGGCTCAAGGGAACAAACAACAGGCTCAACATTAACTAGCTTCAGAAGCCGAGCAGGCAGATGAGTGACGGGTTCCAACTGGTTCCTCCCACTCAAGTCCAAGTAGTGGTTCTAGTTTTTCTGTACATTTTTCCGCCTCCGATAGAAATAATGAGGACCGTCAGGGTCCCAGTCCCTCTGATTTACAGATGGTTTTTTATACTGCACATCGAGAAGCAAATAACAGTGCAGATAACGAAGAAGGTTTTTCCCAAGCTGGTCCGCAGCGAATCATTTGTTCTGGACCCCAAGCTATTTTTGATACTACTAAAGAGCTCACAGCTCTAAAAGATATTGTATCTTCCCTGAGCTTAAAGGTCGATAGGATAAAGGATGATACATATATTGCAAAGCACACTACTTTGCAATTCAGGCAACAGCTCGAGAACAAGATAGACGGGCTGGAGACTAGTCTGGTTCGTCATTTTTCTGATAGCCAACAGAACCTTGCGGGTGATATTGAGTTATTAAAATCGCATATTGCTGAAATGGTTGAATGTCTGAAAGATATTCGTGATGCCAAAAAGGGATAAGGATCGAGCAGTAAAAACAGACGGCTGTTGTCGACTTAGGGCGGGCGCAAATCTGTATTCGTGTATATAAGCTGATCTTGTACAAAATTTTCATTGGTAATAAAATCTCTTTGTATGCATAAGTTTGTCATCACCAAAATGGGGGAAATTGTTGGAGTTAATTTTATAATTTTTGGTGAAGACAAATAAAATAGACTAATAAGCTCATAAATACAAGATCTGGACGGAGCTTACAGTGTGGATTAGAGAAACTAGATCAGAGAAAGCTGGACAGAGCTAAGCTGGTTAAAGTCAAACCAGCTCGGAGACTCAGAAACTAAAGCAAAGATGGTTAAGGACAAACTAACTCAGGCAGCTCAGTTTATCTGGTTAAGGACAAATCAGTCAGATAAACAGATCAGGTATCCATTCAGTTTATCATATAGAACAGTTTTTATTGGAACAATTGAGAAAACAGCTCAGATCGAAGTGGTATATCAGACCAATAAACAGATCAGGTATCCATTCAGTTTATCATATAGAACAGTTTTTATTGGAACAATTGAGAAAACAGCTCAGATCGAAGTGGTATATCAGACCAACTGGAAGAACAGCTTGAACAAACCAGCTCGGAACTGAAGTGTTCTACATACACTATCTGCTTACAGGAGTAATTGAACAAAGATTGTGATCTGGATTAGAAAGAACAAAAAAATAGCATATCATGTTAGAGCAGATTGGAATTCGATCAGCGCAGACCATATTAGAGAAGTTCTACACAGAAACCAGATTAAGAAACCAGCTGAGTAAGGACAACTTAGCAAAATGGAATTCAGAATACTTTGAGGTTTCGTATAGAGTGATGTGATGTGTTTGAACTCTCTGTATCAATTATTAATCGTTCGAACCACTTTGAGCTAAACCCAGATATACAGAAATTTGGTTTCAACTGAAGATGGCACGGAGCATGCTAAAAGAGTAGATGCATTTAATGAAGATCTACGAGAATAGTACAAGCATTTAAGACGCCGCAGTCTTCTCACTTTGGATACATTCGACGTGTATACTGGTAAAATTTATTACTGTTGAACCCAAAGGGTATACATGGAAGAGCATATGAGCTTGAGAAGACTACTGTCTCCACGATTAACGATTCACGAACTGTTGGTCCGAAAATAGGATCAAAAAGATAGCCAGCCGCGCTTTGTTAAAAGACTTTAAAATTTTGCGCGCTGCTAATACACTGGAGCTGCAATAGCTCGATGTTCTTGAACACATAAAAACTCACCAGAAGAGAAACGGAGATAGATCTGGTATGATTTAAAATCATGCGGAAAATACCAGAACTGAATCCTATATTTTAAAACAACTCAAACAGATTTATGTGCAACATAAATCTGTTCGAGACTTACTGTTGCTTGTGTGCTAATTGCAAACGATGCTAAGTAAATGCTGAACTGTAAACGTGCGTATGCTAAATAAAGTATGCAAGTGCTGAAAGCTTAAAGAACACGATACAGTACGCAGCATATTTGTTTCTGGAAGTTCGGACCTCAATGTCCTACATCTCCCCTTCTTCAACCTCGGAAGGCTCCACTAGAAGATTTGATCTTACAACTCGTGTACAGACCCAATCCCACAACCAGCAGCTGTGAGAACTCCTAGACTCCACAAATGCACACCAGCCTCAACTGTGTGACTGACTACATACACATGAGTTTTACGTCATCGTGCTTGGATGGGAACTGTTAAATGTTTTGATATTCATTCACCAATAAACTGTGAATGAATCTCTGTGTGTGAGATTGATACAATGAAACGCTCAACTCTCTGTTTTTCTCACACACTAGGGAAATGCTCTAATTAGCTAATTCTAGCTCCACTGTCAACTGCAATTAAGCTCTCTCTCGAATGATAGTTGACAGCTTCACTTCAGATTCATTTTCCCTCTGTTGTTGTCTTCTATTGATTTTCTTTTCTGTGAAACAACAACTCTCTGTTTACACCCTCGTCGTCAACCTTCTTCAATGGAGCTCCTCGAATATAAAACCTCTGTACAATTAATCACGTTGGACACAAAATTCTTCCCGTTCAAAATTGTTCTGTAAAGTACCGACAGGGATTACTTGTGTCCTTTTCTTTTGCAGGCTTCTTGTCGTTTTCGCCATTTGAATTGAGCTCGGCAGTTGACATCCAGCTTTGATAACTCTTCGTAAATTTTCAACTGCTTCGCTGCTGGTTCATCACTACGACTGAATTCATCTTATGCTGAAATCTTTGTCGACTGGATTCATAGAGCTTGCGACTGGTTGAGTAGCAACAGCTGGTTCATAGAAGCTCTCGACTGGATGAGCTGTTGCTTACGTCTGGTTGCTCAGCTTCGCTACTCTTGCTTTTCTTGCGTCTGGATACCATGTCGACTGGATATATAATAGTAATGAAGCTTGCGACTGGATCCACTGTAGCTCGCGACTAGTATCTTGCGACTAGTTATCAACGCAAGGAGCATCTGCTGAATCTTTAGCGCAAGAGCAAAACGCTGTCGTATCAGCTTATGTAAACGACATCGTTTTGCTATCGCTATCTCCAAATAGCATCTGCTGGTGAACAGTAGCTTGCGACTGGATTGCCTCCTCTACGACGTCGCTTCTCTCTTGCGTCTGGATGTACAAGCTACCTGCTGGTATCTTGCGACTGCTGGACTCAAACCATCTGCTGATTGTGATGATGTCACCGATGACGTCATCAATGCTAAACCATCTGCTGATTCTTCAGCACGATGTCGCTTCATCTTTTTCACTTATTTTCATCTGTTGATTGCCAACTATTGATTGTGATGACATCACTGCTGATGTCATCACAGCTGATTCCATATCTTGCGCATCTTCTCAACTGCTGATATCTCTTCATCTGGTGATCACTGTAGCTTCCTGCTGAATGATGATGTCACTGCTGATGTCATCTACGCTTAGCGCTCCAGCTGATCTTTATCGTTTCCAGCTCCAGCTTGCGATTCTTCTTAGCTCCTTGAATAGCGACTGTCAATAGATTCATCAACAGTACTTATAATCGCTACTGCTAACAGATTCGTCAACAGTAACTTGCGCCTGGAATCTTCTTCTTCAATCTATTTCCCCAGCAGACTTCTCAATAATTGTTCCAGCTGATTCAACTTGGCCTACGCCTCATTACGAACAACTGTTTTAACTTTGGACGTCTCCATTGCTAATTCAGCTGCCAATTCCATGAACGCACCAAACCAACTGCTGAACTTAATCTTGTCAAACCATCTGCTGAACAAATATAGCTGCTTCTCTTCTTTGCTATCTTCTTTGCGCAATATGCTTCTTCCTGCTGATATTCTTCTTCGTTCCTAAAACATGTACACTTAAGTGGAATTGTTAGAAACACATAACAGGTTTTGTGTAATTCAAAACTTAATCAGGATCTGTCAAAACAGATCCATCACGAACTTACAAGATTTCAAGAGCAAAAACAGAGCACATTTCATTGAACCAACATATACAGCTAGTGACACACATACACAGATTGTATTCAGTTCTTTGTGTCTCATAAACATTTGTACACACTCTATAGTGGTGAGCTACCATTGTAAATCACAGACAGAGAGTATCGAGCGCCAGATTCGCACAACCATCTTAGAGCTAAGTTCATTGTACTTCAAACAGGATCGCGAGTCTGGGTTCCTTGATTGAGTGTTAGGAGTTCTTGCAGTTGCTGGCTGTCGGATCGGGTTTGTACAAGGCGTTGTATAAATCAAATCTTCTAGTGGATATCCTCCCTACTGAGGAATAAGGGGAGACGTAGGAGAATTAACTCCGAAATTCCAGAAACAAATCTCTTGACTTTTATCTTTTACATTACCGCACTTAACTGTTCACTGTTGAATCGTGTTCTTTCAGCATAAAATATTTCATTACACGATACAACAGCTAATCACTGAGAACCCTCCAATATGGTAACTCAGCTTAGAGGTTAGCTACGAGCTATAAAATCTTTTGAAATCAATTTTTAAGAAAAACTAGCAAATGAATTCATTCACCATCCCTCTCCCTCTGAACTTCCGAGCTTGTTTTCCGATATAACAAAGGATGTACTATTATCACAAGATGTATTATTTGAGGAACAAGAATATATTGTGAATAATTCTTACTATGGAAAAAATGTTTATGAATGGAACACTGATGGTTATAGTGAAAGAAAGATTTATAATGTGGTCCATAGAATTCTTATGTATAGTATAATAACTTATGTACATCTTCCGTCGAACTGACACAGACTGCATGTGAGGACTTGAAAATTATCAGATAGTAATTATCGAGTTAATCAGATCGGAACAACGATTAACTAATAGAGACATTTCAGCTTGATAAGCTGCTGGTAAAGAGACCAGCTTAGATGTGTGCTGGTCCAGAGTATTGTACTGAGCTGGTAGTACAAGTTGTTCGCGTTTTAGTGCAGATTATCCTTGATTTGAAGCATGGTTGTAAGCACTGATGATCAGAGCTGATTGATTATTTATCAGTGAAGATTGTACAGCTTAAGGACTCGGATTGTTAGGAATCAGCTTTGGAGCGAGCTGGTATAAGGTCTCGCATGAGCTGGTTGGGCAGATTAGTTTTGAGCTGGATAGCAAGTTGGAACGCTGAGTTGGATTGTATCATGTGAACTGCTTAGCGATCAGCTAAGGAGAGTTGTTGGGAGATATTGGAAACCTTTGGTTTGGCATAGATCATATCAGATGCGAGCTGGTCTGAGAGGTTAGCTCTGAGTTGGGCTGCTTCGTTGTGCTGATTTGAGTTCTGCCGCAAGCTGGTTTCGGGGACACCAGCTTAGAGGTGAACAGCTTTGGGATTTACCGTGTTTGTGCAATCTGGATTCAGCTTAGATATGTGAATGATGCTTCGAGCAGGTCAGTTTGGAGCGAGAGCTGGTTTGTGTGCCTGAGCTGGTACAGTGGAGAGGTCTGAGCTGGTTTGACTTTATTGTAGATATAACTGGGAGTGTTTATATAATGTTGACCAACACTTAGTTATTTTACAACACACGTCTCCTTATCCTCTCCCGTGTTTCCCGACATATATTATTCAAACCCTCGTGACTACTGTCACATGATATCTTCTTCTTTAGATTTTCGGAGATTGGCTAGTCAGATTTGAGTGAGAGTACCTTGGTTGGAAACCCCTCTTCGAGGCCAACGTTCTTGTACCAGTTTGGAGTCGGAAGGAGGTCGAATAGAGATAATCGCTAAGAAACTGCGTGAGCTAGGCTTCGCTATTTTTCGGTAGAGCTGAGCTCCGGTTCAGGTAACCATGTTCTGCTAGCTTTAGTTTCTATTCCTAACGTTTGTATTTAAGCTGTATAGTGCTTTGTTGAGTAGACGTAGTGTTTTGAGCTACGAGGCTTTAGGCTGTGAGCTGTGTAAGCTTAAGAAGAGCTGAGGTATCTTGGCAGATTACAGCCTCTCTTGTGGTTTTTGCCTTGAGCTATTGTTTGAGACTTGAGTAGCTAGGAGTGTGTTCTACTGTTAGCTAAGCTGGGGTAGTGTACCAAGATCTGCATAAGATATGGATTGAACTTATTTTAGCAGCTTTGACATAAGCATGAGAATATTTCCAACGTGAACTGAATTGATGTGTGTTGATGTGCTGGTTGTAAGCTGAGTCTGCTTAGCCGTGCTTGTTATGATGATTCTCTGAACTCCTTATGTGTGATTATTGTATGTTGATTGTGTAAATTGATACTGTCTTGCATACATACATATCATCTTGAGCCGATTCCTTTTGATACTTGATTTTATCCTATGATAGATAGTACCAGCATGCTGATATTTTAAAATGAATGGAGGGTGTCTGGTAGCTATCGTACCTTCGACTCCCTGCTGCGAGATTTTTGTCTACCCTGAGGTTCACTTGGGTAGCTTCCACCACTCAGTAAGCTGAATGGCACCAGTTGGGTTAAGCTATGAGATTTTGTGCTGCTGGTACTGCACGTGAGATGTCTGGGTAGCTCCCAAACACGCTACTACGTTTGTGGCCATTGATTATTGATTTGATGCTTCATAGCATGAGTCTGTTGTGAACCCCTTTGACAGCCAATTAATCTCCGTTGTACCTTCACGTATTGCACGACTTGAGATATTATATGCCTTATTTAATTACTTTTTTATGAGTGCTCTTCGTACTGAGGTTTGACCTCGTTTTTTTTCCTTTTCTGGGGGCTGCTTTGGTCTTGTGTTTAGCCTTTACAGGTTCTTAAGGTAATCCAGCTAGACCGAGTGGTGCGTCGGCTGGTAGAGCCCCTTTTTGAGTCCCGGTTATGTATAACGTACTGAGTTAGTTTACCAGGGGATGCTCTGCGTGAATACTTGAAATAAGATTTGTATTCGTTGAGATATTTGTATACATTTCTGGTACTGCCTTATGTGTAGATTTTTGAGTTAAAAATCTATACTTTGAGTATGATAGTATGTTGAATTGTAATTTCTGTTCAGGCCGAAAAAGAAACTTTTTAACCCATATTTTAAGCTTCCGCAATTTGTGATTAATTGAGTGATTAATCTCTGATTTAGAGCACCGGACCTGACAATGCACGAAATCTTTAATTTTTGTTGTGCTAAAATTTGCAAAAAATAGAAGATATTATGTGAATTCGAAGGTCACTTATCTCTTAGCTTGTGTAGATTGAGCTATAATATTTTAAAAATCTAGTGCTCGGATGGTTTCTTTCAAACTTTGTTTTATCTGCGGAAACCTATATGCACTACAAAATTGTTTTAAGATTTTTAAACTCATGTTATGAAAGATAGGGGGAGTAATGCATTTTGAATTACAGCTATGTCTTCTATCGAGCTGACACAGTTTTCGTGAAATCTATGTGGACGTTATTTTCTTTGTTTCTGGTTGAGCTGATAATAGTGCATATGATAGAAACAGAGAAACATGGAAGAAATTCTGTATATTCAATCTTCATTTATCCTCTAATCTGGAGAGATGAGAATTTTCAGTAGCACACGATTTTTTTGCAAAATTCATATCATGCATCTGTTTTTCTCCAACCTGTCGTCCCTGTAAAATGTTTTCTTTTCGAAAATTGAAAACCCCGTGATGTGTTAAGGGGGAGATTTTATTTTAGTTATTAATGGGGAGACGAGATTTCGAACCCTTTTTTGATTCACACAAAAGGGGGAAAAATATTTCAAATCTGTTTATTCGTGCTTTTGTTTTTTCAAGTTTTGTGTTAATCAAAAAGGGAGATATTTTTGGATCTGTGAAACAGATCAGATCTTAGTTTTGATGAACACAGAACTTGTTATTTTGTATCTAACAATTTACGTGAGTACGCAAGCTTAGTTAGATTCAGATCAGATCAGAGCCAGGGCTAAAGCTGAAGGATTGTGCAGTATAAGCAAAGAACTGAGTTCAGCTGAGAAGAATCCGATCAGATGGAGCTTCGTATAAGATCAGTTCAGAGCGATTCAGTTCAGAGATCAAGAGCGGTACAGCTAAGAATAGATTAGAGAGAAGCTGATCAGCTTAGACGATCAACTCACAGCTTAGAGATACATATCATCTTAGAGCAGAGAGATTTAGATTACAGCTTAAAGCAGTTCAGCTGAGAGCTGAACGAACTAAGAAATCGATCAGATCATCTCAATAAATATAAGTTGTAACAGCAGATCAAGATCATCTTAGACCATATCAGCTCAGAGGAGAACAGATAAGACATTCAGATCAGAGATAGATCAGCATAGAGCCGATCAATTTAGAGCAATTAAGAACAAGAGCATATTAGAGAAGAAGCGCAGGAACAGCTCATAGCAAAATAAAGAAGAATGAAAAAGCTTAAAGCAGAACATAGATGAACGAAGCAAATTAGAGCAAGAACTGCTTAGATGGAGCTTCGTAGTATATCAGCTGAGAGACGATCAGCTTAGAATAAGTAGAAGCAAGATTGAGTTAAAGAGCAGATCAGAGCAAGTATCAGATTAGAATAGCTCAGAGGCCTTCAGCTCATAGCAAGCCAGCTTATACAAGCAAAGAAGTTAAACACGAACTTATGCAAAGACTGAAATAAAGCAGTTCAAATTGATTTGCTTCGACATATCAACATCAGGTTCGGAACCAAAGAACCTGAAATAGTCTCACCTACCCATGTACGATTAAAGGACAACAAGGACACGATGTCAGAAACTTTACAGAAGCTTTTCAACGACTAGGGGATTGTCTCCAACATTAACATAAGATCAGAGGCATTATATACACGTGCTGAACTGATGAAGAAAAGATGTGAAGAGAGAGTGGCGAATGAACAGTGAGACAGAACTACACATGAAGAGAAAACAAAGAGAGTCGTCGCCATGGCAAGAAAACAGGGGTGAAGCAGTCGACTATCAGAGGAGATTAATCGTAAAAGTTTACTGCTGAGCCTATCAGCTTTGAAGAAGCACTTCCCCGTTGTGAGGAAAAATTCGAGAGTTTATTCGCTATAATATTTCTCACACAGATTCACTCACATATATGAGAGCCGAGAGCTTAAAAGAATAGTTGAGTGATTCACACCCCAAATCCACACAAACAGAATCTTGACACGAAGACGTAAACTTAGTGTTTGTAGTATTTGAACAGAGATTTTAAACATGTTCTTAGAGTTGGAGTTCACACAGCTTGTGAGCTGATATGTAGAGACGAGTTTAGGAGTCTCAGCTTTGTATAGTTGTTAAGTCCTAGCTGAGGTGGTTCAGTACAAATTGTTGTATGATTAAAGTCTTCTAGTAGAGCCTTCCAGTTTTGAAGAAGGGGAGATGAATGAGATTCAGCTCCGAACTTCCATAAACAAATCCCGCGTATTGATTTTAATATCTTTCTACATTCATGTTTTAAAAGCTATTTTTTAGCAAACTATGTTTTAAACTTATTTCAATTTTTAGAGAGTATATCAAATGTTTTCCGCCTTGGTTTTTATATCAAATCTGATACACTTCTTGGTGCTCATTGTTTTCAAGAACCAGAGGTATCGCAACTCGTATTTTTCGTATTTTAGATCGCATATATTTTTTTGCAATAAGTTTTAACTGTAGACGCGGTCTGAACTTTTCCTAACAGTGCAAAATAGAGTGAATGTACCTAGCCGTTATGTTAAGTTAAGCATGCAAGGATAAGAACAGTACTGGGATGGTGACCTCCTGGGAAGTTCTCGTACGTCAAGCTGCTAAAGTTGTACACCTGATCTGGTTGGCCATGTGGCTGTAGAAGTGCGATGCCAGATCTTAATGAGTAATATTATCTCTGCTGGATAGACCGATGGTAGGGGAAGATTAAGACTGATCTCTAAGGGAATTGAGACAGCACCAGCAGTTAGACACGCACCTCTCTTGACTCATGGGCCTAACAGCCCAACCTAACGCACACAATAGTGCACTCTACGCTGCCACTATTATAAGGAAATGTTGAGTTAAGCGTGCATGGTGAGAACAGTACTGGGATGGGTGACCTCTTAAGAAGTTCTTGTACGTCAAAATGTTGATGTTGCACCGCTTGATCTGATTGGCCACGTGGGCTGTAAAAGTGTGATGCCAGATCTTAACGGGTAATATTATCTTTGTTGGGGATAGGACCGGGGATAGGGGAAGGGTAAGACATCTCTAAGATAATTGAGACAGCTCCAGCAATTAGAAGCGCACCTCCCTTTACTCATGGTCCTAATAGTCAGATTCTAACGCACACAATAAGTGCACTCTGCCCTGCGACAATAAAAGAAAATAAAGTTACACATTGGATAACAGTTATAGCTTTTGGCCTAGTGATAAGCGCTTCATCCTAACACATTATCTTGATAAATTGTGATTGAAAATTTGAGTTCATTGGCATTTTCACGAAGAGTACAACATCCTTGAGATGCATGAAAAGGACATCAACTTTGTCCAAAACTTTCATTGAAGAGGCAGCACACTGGTATGGACTAGAACTATAATCGTGTTTTCTCATGAATCATTGGATGAAAATCTTATATCGTTGTGACCCTCTACATCTATGATGGATCTGTTTTGACAGATCCTGATTAAGTTTTGAATTACACAAAACCTGTTATTGTGTTTCTAACAATTCCATTTAGTGTACAGATTTCAGATCGAAGAAGAAGATGAACAGTAGCAGAAGTTTGTCCAGCAGATGGTTTGAAAGATAAAGTTCAGCAGCTGGTTTGGTGCATTCTTGTAAACGGCAGCTGGATTAGCAATGGAGACGTCCAAAGTTGAATCAGTTGTTCGTAAGCAGGCGGAGGCCAAGTTGAACCAGCTGGAGCAAAGTGAATCAGCTGGAACGATAAGAATCAGCTGCAAGCGCTAAAGAAAAGATGAACCAGCTGGAACAGGAACTGTGAAGTCTACTGGAGAAGTATCGAAGAAGAACAATTCAGCAGTAAGCTACAGTGTTCAGAAGTAGAAGAAATCGGCTGTTGGATTGAAGCGAAAAGAAATCGAGAATCAGCAGTGATGACGTCAGCATATATTCTGGAGGAAGCAATGAGGAGCAAGGATGACGTCATCACAATCAGCAGTTGAGAAGAAGTGCAAGATCTGGAATCAGCGATGATGACATCAGCAGTGATGTCATCACAATCAGCAGATGAAGAGAGTTCAGTTTGAGCACTAAGCAAAGATGAATCAGCAGTTGGATCAAGACATAGCGCGGAGAAAATCAGCAGAGATCTACAGTGCAACCAGTCGAGGGGACTCGAGTTAGCGATAGCAAAACGATGTCGTTTGGATAAGTTGATACGACAGCGTTTTGCCTTCGTAAGATTCAGCAGATGGTTTGTGCGTTGGTTATAATCAGCAGCAGGCTACAGTGCATTCAGCAGGCAGCTACAGTGGTGCTATATCTAGACGAGAGCTACAGGGCTTTAATCAACCAGTCGAGGATGCATAGCATACGATGTCGTCTGAATAAGTTGATATGACATCGTTTGATCTAACCAGTCATTGGGAAATCCAGTCGCAAGCATTTCACGACCAACTACTGGACAACCAGCTGCAAGCACATCCAGACTCAATCAACAGTACATCCAGACGTGAGCTACAGTAGACCAGCTGTTGATATGCATCCAGTCACAAGCTTTGTGCATCTAGTCGCAAGCACTTCAATATCAACGTCTGGACAACCAGTCGCAGCACAATGAAAAGATTTTATACCAGTCGACTGGATTGCAAAGGAGCGAAAACCAGACGCAGAAAAGAAACAGCTGTTGCGCGAAGTGTTGTGAGAAAAGACAACAGCTGAGCGAACAGCTGTTCAGCCATTCAACGCAATCAACGCTCAAGATGGAAGAATCAATGGCTGAGATTAAGTCGTGCAAATTGCCTGAATTTAAGGGAACAAGATTTGTACTATTCTGGGAAATAGTACAATTTACAGAGGAGCGTTGCATGTATTTGGAAAGACGACAATTTGGCCTTGGCAAGCGCAGAAGAGATTTGAATTCATTGTCTAACGGCCATATTCGAACAGAGGGTATTTATACGAGAAGAGTTGAAGGAAGAAGATGATGACTGTAGCACTATTGCAGTAGACGTTGTTGTTGCACAGAAAAGAAAAATCAATAGAAGACAACAACAGAGGGAAGAACACTGGAAGATGAAGCAGTCGACAATCATTCTAGAGAGGAGCTTATTGTAGTGTCGACTGCTGAATCTTCATTAGCCGAAAGTTGTGCTTACACTGTAAATCTCACACACAGATTCACTCGCACATTTTGTTAGTTGAGCTAAATTGTTTAGCGAGTGAATCAAAACCCATTTCACAAACAGGTCCCGTCCAAGCACGATGACGTTAAACTTGTGTATGTAGTTAGTCACACAGTTGCGGCTGGTGTGCATTTGTGAAGTCTAGGAGTTCTCGCAGCTGCTGGTTGCGGGATTGGGTCTGTACGTGTTGTATAGATCAAAGTCTTCTAGTGGATCCTTCCTAGGTGGAAGAAGGGGAGATGTAGGACATTGAGGTCCGAACTTCCAGAAACAAATCTTGTGTATCGTTTTCTTTAAGCTTTCAGCACTTGCATTTACCTTTAGCATCTTAGCATCGCATAACACAGCACGCACCATTAGTTCAGCACTTACGCATACAGTTCAGCACACAAGCATAGTAAGTCTCGAACAGATTTATGTGGAACATAAATCTGTTTGAGTTGGTTTTAAAATATTAGGATTCAGTTCTGGTATTTTCCGCATGATTTTTAAATCATACCAGATCTGTCTCCGGTGCTCTTGTGATTTTAGATGTTCAAGAACATTGAGCTATTGCAGCTCCGTATTAGCAGCGCAAAATATTTAAATGAACTGTTTTAGGTAAGTCTCGAACAGATTTATGTGGAACATAAATCTGTTTGAGTTGGTTTTAAAATATTAGGATTCAGTTCTGGTATTTTCCGCATGATTTTTAAATCATACCAGATCTGTCTCCGGTGCTCTTGTGATTTTAGATGTTCAAGAACATTGAGCTATTGCAGCTCCGTATTAGCACGCAAATTTTTAATGTCCTTTTAACAAGCACGGCTGCTGATCTTTCCTTGAAAAACAGGGACCCAACACAAACTCTTGTGATATGTAAATATCTCACGCTTCTCCCCATATAGATAATGTCTCCATATCTTAAGGGCAAAGACAACATCTGCTAGTTCTAAATCATGTGTTGGGTAATTCTTCTCGTGATCCTTCAGCTGTCTAGATGCATATGATATGACTTTACGACCCTGCATTAATACAGCTCCTAGTCCCAATTTAGAAGCATCTGTATAAATTACAAATCTTCCTTGATCAGTTGGCATTGCTAACACCGGTGCTTTTGTCAATGCTTGCTTCAGTTTTGACATTCAACTGTCCAGTTATGCTTCACCTGTTTTCTTGTTAACGTAGTCAAGGGAACAGCTATCTTAGAGAATCCTTGGATAAATTGCCTATAATATCCAACTAAACCCAAGAAACTCCTTATCTCTGCAACATTCTTTGGTACTGGCCAGTAGCGAACAGCTTCTAATTTAGCTGGGTCGACTTCTATTCCATCCTTAGAAATATATGGCCTAAGAATGATACTTTCTCCATCCAGAACTCGCATTTGCTGAATTTAGCAAACAACTGCTTATCTTTCAAAATCTGGAGTACTGTTCTTAA
>KV014393.1:135650-192630 GCA_001598015.1 Dorcoceras hygrometricum | reverse complement strand
ACTCGCGATGTGGAAACACACACAACAACGATAAAAAGGAAAAACGATAGTTTGAACCCGGCACAACTTTGGTGTGCTAGGCTAGGTCATGTTTCCTTAAATAGTATGAACAAGTTGATTAGGAGTGACATGTTTGATATTTCTGATATTAACTCCCTACCAACTTGTGAATATTGTCTCAAGGGGAAAATGACAAAATTGCCCTTCACGGGCAAGCCTGAACGTGCTCAAGACCTATTGGATTTGATCCACACTGATGTGTGTGGCCCACTTAGTATTGGTACTAAGTCCGGTCACACCTACTTCATCACCTTTACCGATGATCACTCAAGATATGGGTACTTGTACTTAATGAAGCACAAGTCTGAATCCTTTGAAAGGTTTAAAGAATTCAAAACTGAAGTAGAAAATCAATTTGGAAAAAGTATTAAAACACTTCGATCCGATCGAGGTGGAGAATACTTGAGTGCCAAATTTGTTAGGATCAATTAATGCCTATTTAAAAACCGAGCTGCAATAGCTCAATGTTCTTGAACGTTTGAGCACCGAGAACAGATCTGGAATTGTATTAAAATACCAAGCGGAAGTATCCCTGAACTGAACTCTAATTTTAAATCTCGCTAAAACAGATTTCAAATATTATGCAATGCATGCTAACAGTAAATGCGCTGTAAATAACTACGTCTCCCCTTCTTCCAAATCTGGAAGGCATCCACTAGAAGATTTGATCCGCAGACCCAATCAGATTTGGGACTTACCCACTGCCCAAATCTGAACTCCTAGACTCTACACCAGCTCTCGGCTGTGTTCACTCAATCACTTCTTTTATGCCTCAGTGAGAAAGGCTACATACACAGAGTTTAACGTCTTCGTGCTTGGACGGGATTTGTGTTTTTGTTTTTGTTTGTGATTCACTCGCTAATCTAAATAGCTCAACTCTCTAAATGTGCGAGTGAATCTGTGTGTGAGATTTTACACTGAATGCTCAACTCTCGAAAACATAATCTCACACATCTGGAAAGAGCTTCCTCAAAGCTGATTGAGTTCAGCAGTCGACACTTGCAATTATCTTCTTCTCCATGGTGGTCGACTGCTTCACCTCTTTGTAATCGTCCCACTATCTTCTCTCTGTTTTCTCTTTTTTTAGCATCATCTTCTCTCTTCAAATCTTCTTGTATAAATAGCCTCTGTGCAATTTAATCCATTGGACACAAGTTTCTTCCCGTTGAAAGGTGTTCTGTAAAGTACCGATGGAGTTGTCCTTGTGTCCCTTATTTGCAGGCTTTTGTCGTCTTCTGAGTAAGTGTGATATGTTCACATCTGAATAGGCTCAGCAGTTGACTTCTATGCTCCAGTTAATCTTCTTATCTGATTCGTCAACTGCTTCGCATCTGTGTGTTTTGTTTATTGCTTCTTATCCAGCTTCGATTTTTTATTCAGCTTCTGCTTGCATCTTTTCTTCACATCTGATTGACATCTGTATCGTCTTCTCTTCATTTCTGAACAGACTTCTCTTCATTGCTGAACAGACTTTTCTTCACTGCTGAACAGACTTCTCTTCACTGCTGAACAGACTTCTCTTCACATTAGATCTCAACTGCTCTTGTCTTCAACATCTTATCAGACTTCACTTTTTCGCATGAGACCTGTGCTATTCCCTCCGAAATGGTTCAACGAGCAAGACTCATGAGCTTCTCTCGTGACCTAAGCTGCTTTTCGGCCAAATTCCTTCGTTTAGGCCTCCGAAAATGCGATTTACTATTTTCAGCTCTTGGTCTGCTACAGTATCAGATCTGATACATCTCACTACTGCCCAGCTTTCGATGTCATGACTACTGAAATCTTCAATTAGCTTGGATGACGTCATGATTGCTGAAATCTTCAATAAGCTTGGATGACGTCTCACGACTGCTGAAATCTTCAATTCTCTTATCTTCTTTCTACTTTGCTAATCCAGCTGTGAACTTTTCTGATAAGCACTCGTCTGTCCAGATCTCTCTTGTTGTATTTTCAGCTAACATCTGCACACTTAGTAGAAACATTAGAAACACAATAACAAGTTTTGTGTAATTCAAAACTCAGATCTAGATCTGTTTACACAAATCCATCAAAGTTAAACAACTCGGATACAATCAGAATGTATAAGAGTTAGCTACGTACAAGGTTTACATATTTTGAGCAAAAAAAATGAGCATTAAATGGAACATTACGTAGCCAAGTACAAGATTTAATGCTCATTTATTACATAAGAACATATTCATGAGCTGAGTATCGGACAAATATATTACCATTTAGATCCGAAGAGTACAAAATGATGAAGAAGTGAATTGAAGATCTGACCTTTTCGAACATTGGCCTCAGGAATATTCAAACTTTCATCTTTTATAGAAGATCGTTTCTCATATTTCGTTATCTTCTGTATTTCTCCAGCTGTGTATGAATAAAATAGGCTTTGTTTTTACAGATTAGATTAGATCAAGCCTTATAACATTTGAGTTCGGATCAAGTGCTGCCTGACGAGTGACTTAGGATACTCTTTTTTGTATCTTATTCAAAATCTTCTAGTGGATATCCTTTCAGTTTGAAAGAAGGGGAACGTAGAAGCTCAACGTTGAACTTACATAAACAAATTCTGACTCTCATCTGTTTTTATCTTACATGCATTTACATTTATATTCATTGTGTAATAGAACTCTTTCCGCATAATAATTTTACTGTTCAAGAAGATAGATTAGACTGAGTACTGCTATCAGCTGTTGATTCGGCTGATTTGCTAAATCAATTGTCAATCACAAAACTTTTCAAAGAATATTTTCTTTACCCCCTCTAAACTTTGTGTTGTTTTTTTTCGATTTTATTAGGGTAAAAACTACGGGTAAGATAAAATATTCCATATAATATTTTGAGTATTATATCATTTCACTGTGTTTCCAAATAAACACATTCTCTTAATACAAGAGAAGTCTACTCACAAATATCATAGGACACACTCAAAAATTTATTAATGTGTAAAGGATAAGAGATAACTCGAAATGGGATGATTTGAACTAAAAAGAAGAGCTCTATTTATAGAGCTACTCAGCCTTGAGGACAGTAATGAATTTGCCTTCACGTGCCTTTTGTTGGCAAAGGCAACACTTTCTTCATTTAATGGTTTTTGCCAACTCTTATGCATATTTGTCAACACATAAGTTACGAAATTTAATAGATTTGGTGGCTTTTAGAATCACCCAAGATGGTCACTGGAGATGTCTCCCTGAATCAAATCTATCAGTCCAAGCACAACTTCAAGGAATTTGAAACAATGGATTGACGATTGATACATAAACTAATGGAACTATACTTTGGAAAGGAAGAAGAGAAGCAAAAGATCCATGTATTGGCATTTGACAACAGAGTATAAGTTTTTGTCTAGAGATTTGCTGAGTCTATTTTCGTCCAAAATAAGACAAATTTCACTAAAAACTTCAAATGAAGGAGAGATGAAAAACACAAGAGGAAAACTTACCCTGGGCCCACGATTGGTTGCTTGAGGCTGTCTATTGGATATGTGGTCTGTTTCTTGTATCATTTCAGAACTGCTAAGCTTATGAAAAGTCTCAAGAGCTTTTGTAACAAATGGGCGAACAATATTTGCTTCCATAGCAGACAAATTTTTAAGCTGAAAATTTCAAGGTTCACTGTCAGAGGAAGAACATAGCATCAAATGACATTAATTCTCTCCTAAACTGCGTATAATTGGCCAGCAACATAATTTTCCTGTTTCCAATCACAATTATATATATATATATATATATATATATATAACAGAATGTTTATAAGAATTTAACTCTATGAGTATTTCATTCAAAAATAAAGGTGATAATCTAAGTCATAATTATTTTACAAAAAAGAAAAATAAAGGTGTAATAATTGTTATAAACTATAGAGAATAATGGACTGGGTAGAAATTAAAAGTGGGTCCAAACTAATCTTAAATAACGAGAGTAAAATAAACTAGTTAAATCCAATACATAAACATGTAGACAATAACATAGTTAAAGTATTTTAATTTAAAAGGTCAAAAGACAATTAACCAAATACTTCTGGGCTAAATTGGAAAATTATAGAAATTTCAAATTTAGAACTGCGAAATAGCTTCAAGCTTATAAAGTATTCGGAATTCAAACAAACATTTACAAATTGATTTCGCTCGGGTTGCAGATAATTAGCGAATCAGAAACGATTTAATGACAATAAGTTTGTTAACTTTAAATAAGCAAAGCTTTTATTACTCAAGAGGTCGATTTAATTTTATTATGGTAAGAATATCCTTTGATTGATATCAAATAATGTAAAAGATTATCAGAATTTAATATTCAAATTTTCAAAATTAATCTAAATCCAAATTTACCATGTAAATAATTTGTTACACATTGAAGAACAAATGAGTTGGATCCACACAAGGGAGTGGCCCCATTGGACCAGTTAATATTGGTAATGATTAAAAATAAACTGAAATTAATTAATTAAATAAAAAAATAATATCACAAAAACGAGTCCGACTCTAGAGAAGAACTAATTCAAGAAACTCAATTAGAACAAAGGCAATGCCTTCAATTTGAACGACTCACAGCCAAAAAGCAATTTTCCTTCCTTTTTCATTATTCTTGTTTCCTTTTCTATTTTATGAAAGCCCTATAAGAATCAAGAAAAGAGTTTTGAACTTGAAACAATTCTATCCCTTTTTTCCTCCTCTCCCTAATCTTATCCTGAGTTTATTGGATTTCCGTGAACTTAATGTAAATCACATGCCGGAAACACTTGATTCCATGCATTGGAATTTACTGAAGATTTGGTTGCATTAGCTTCCCATTTGGGCTGTTATTTGCATGTACACAGTAAGATTTATTTGTTAAATCTCGAAGAAAACATGAGTCTTGAAGTAAAACCCATGTTTTCATCAAGTTCTTTGAAGTCCGGCGATGGATTCTCCGACCAGTTTCCGGTGGGTCTCAGGGTTCTTGTAGTGGATGATGACCCGACTTGTCTCAGGATCATGGAAAAGATGCTTGGAAATTGCCTCTACGAAGGTAACTTATTTGTAAAAAAGACACACACTTCCACTTGTTTTGTTTGTTTTTATGTGTCTGTGTCTTTTTTCTTCTTTTTTGATTTTTTTTAGGGGTACTTCATTAGTTAATGTTTCTTTTACAATAGTGGATTATTGTTGCTCAACGGTTATATTGTTCTTGTGTCCGAGATTGTATTTGTGTGGACACTATAGATCTTGATTATATGAAAACTTGTTGCTTTTGCTATTTAATTTTTGGGATTTTGATTTTGATTGTTTTGCATTGTGTGGTTGACCTGAACAGCCATAGAGAAGGGTTTATGAAATCGTGGGATTGTTCTAATTGATTGTCAAATTATAAGGTAGATTGGTTGAGTTTAGATCTTTTGGTAAATCTGTAATTCATTGATGTTTAGTTGTACTGATGCAGTCTGAATTCCTGTGGTTCGATAAGGAGGTGGAAAATAGCCTTTTTTGCCCATCTGCATTTATCGGGCTGATATGTTATAGCTAAACTTGTTGGATTTTTTTCAGTTACCAAATGTAATTGTGCCGAGCTTGCATTGCAGTATCTAAGGGATAACAAAAACGGCGTTGATGTTGTTATAAGTGATGTCCACATGCCAGATATGGATGGTTTTAAACTTTTAGAGCAGGTTGGGCTTGAGATGGACTTGCCTGTTATCAGTAAGTAGGCGGCGCCCCCGTTCTTATTGTTGATTTATCGGTTGAATGTAATCAGGAATCAATAGATTGCATGTATTTAGTTCTGAGTTCTTTTTTGGGTGGTGTTTAGTGATGTCAGCAGATGATAGTAAAGATGTTGTGATGAAGGGTGTTACTCATGGTGCTTGTGATTATCTCATAAAACCGGTTCGAATGGAGGCCATAAAAAACATATGGCAGCATGTGGTTCGCAAAAAGAAGCATGAGGGCAAGGATAAGGATTTTGTGAACTCAGGAGGTGTGGAAGATGAAGACCAGAAGCAAAAAGTATTTGAAGATGGTGACTACTCATCTTCCGCTAATGAAGGGAATAGTAATTCAAGGAAAAGAAAGGTTGAGGAAGATGATGATGCAGAAGAACGGGACGACGTGTCAACACATAAGAAACCTCGTGTTGTATGGACATCTGAACTCCATGTGAAATTTATGAATGCTGTGGATAAACTTGGCATCGAAAGTATGGACCGTACCCATTTCTCTTGTTTTCCAAGTTCATTTTTATTGTCTGGGCTGTTATGTCACATGATTGTTTTCTTGTCTCTGTGCTTTTGTTCATAGTTCTTGTATGATGTAATTTGATGTGATATGTTCCTACTCTGTCGATGAATGCAGAGGCTGTTCCGAAGAAAATTTTGGAGCTGATGAATGTTCCTGCTCTTAGCAGAGAGAACGTTGCAAGCCATCTTCAGGTTGAACAATTTTGTTCACTATTTTTTCCAGTTTTCTTAACTGATATAGAGTTAACTGTCATTATTATTATTATTTTATTATTATTATTATTATTATTATTATTGTTGTTGTTGTTGTTGTTGTTGTTGTTGTTGTTGTTGTTGTTGTTGTTGTTATTATTATCATTATTATTATTAGCATTAATATTATTATTATTTATTATTACTACTACTTTAATTGTTATAGCTCAAACACGTTTTTACCTTGTACCCTTCAAAGAATTTAACTTCGACAGCCAAATGATGCAGAAATATCGCCTCTACCTCAAAAGGCTGAGCAGTCCATCACAACCGTCGAGTGGACTCAATAACTCGTTTTATGGGACCCCCAAATGCTGCATTTGGGAATGCATCTGCCTTCAATGGCGTCGATATTCAAGGCCTTGCTGCTGCCAGGCAACTCCAGCAGCAGAATCTTGCTGCAATCCAGGCAGCAGCACTTGGCAGGGCATCTACCAAAGTTTCTGTATCACTGCCCTCACATGATAATAGAAACATCTTCAACTTCGAAAATCCAAGACTAAACAATGATAACAAGCAAATTGACCTACTTCATGGAATCCCAACAACTATGGATCCGAAGCAGCTTGCTTCGTTGAGACAATCTGCATCGACTTTCGGTCACATGAATATGCATGTCCCTTCACCGGCTGTACAAAATAATCCTTCGATGAATCAGATGCTTCAACAGTCGAGGATTCAAGGTCTAAATGGTCAAAGTTTAAATGCTGCAATCAACAGTAATCATGTTTCGAATCTTCCTGCAAATGTAGTTCAATCTGTTTTGTCAACTGCAATCCCCAGTACAGTCTTGGGCAGAAATGGGATAGGCAATGTTCAGGGCCCAGTTTATACTTCTAGTTCAGTGCCCTCGAGTGGTGTAGGTTTAATCACCGAGTTCCCGAGTAATAGCTTCTCTTTTCTTAGCAATTCAGGAACTCCTGCCGTCACTTCTAAAGGGATGTTCCAAAACATGAAATCAGAGATAAGAGGGCCTAGAGCCTTGGTTCCTAGTCATGGTGCTTTCAATGAGTTAAATATGAACATGATTCAAGATTGGGGTATGCAAAATGCTGGATTAACTTTCGAATCTCCCCTGCGTTCTAATATGGGGGTTCTAGGCATTTCTCCATCAACTTTAGTTCAACAAGGCTTTTCTTCCAACTCTAAGAATGTTCAAGGGCAAAGTAAGAGTCCCATAGTTAACTCATCCTTATCTGAAAATCCATTGAGAAATGAGGATGAAAGAATACCTAACACGGGCTTCGAAAATGGTCTCTTTCCCGAACAATATATCCAAGAAGATGACCTCATGACGGCTCTTCTCAAACAGGTTTGTGCTGCATCATACTTACATTAGGATCCTTTAGGTTAGTTGCTAGATTATTCTAATTCGAATATTGTCTTTTCATCAGCAGGATGGGACTGGCCATGTTGAAGGCGAGTTTGGCTTTGGCGGATTCCATTTGGATACCCTTCCCCAGTAGCATGGCTCGGGTGCTTCATCAAAGAACTTGTACATACTTGCAGTTATAGCTGAATATTTGACCTTTCTGGTTCTTTTGAGCTTGGAGAAGTAGGATTTACTCTTTCTTTAATGAGTTACTACACTTAGTATGGATACAGTTTTGAGCTTCTTTCTTGCAAAATCAAGAAAATAAATATTCTGATCATTCGATCAGGTGGAAATATCGAAGGTCAAACGAGCATGACACACGTTTATACGTTTATTGGTTTAGAATAGGTATGATTGTAATTTTGGACAGTGTTTGATGGGAAAATTGTGAAAGTTTCATGCTTGATTGTGAGTGCAATCTTTTCCGTGAGGGTATAAAGTTCCCAATTTTTTTTCTGAAACTTTTGATTCTTTGTACTAACAAGAGATAATCTGTCAAGGATATCATTTAAGATAGTTTGAGATGTTAGGTTCATATTTTGTGACCAGGAATCTCCTCAAGTCTTCTTGTCAAGGCTTGCTTCTTAAATCGTTTAATCTATGATGTGTACTTACAGAGAAAAAAATGGCATTTTTTGGTTAAAATGGACATGATCATCCTACTCTACGGATCATGGGTTTTAGTCAACTTGATCTCTAGTAGCATTACATCATGATCCATGTTCCCTCACAAAAATATATTTCATCGTCTAACACGTCCAATTAACGTTTGTATAAAAATCCTTTTTGTCTATTTTCAATTAATGTTCGGATAAAACCCCTTTTTGGCATCCCTTGGCATCATCCCACTACGAGGACTCGGATAAATAACGCAGAAAATGCCATAATTTGTTCCACATACAACAAGGGGTTCAACTATTTTAAGGAGTATGTGCGTAAGATATCCAACATCGGATGTTCATGAAGCAGTATCAACAATCATTTTATGCTTTCCATCACATTTTTTTAATAGAACAGATTTGGATGAAAGTTGATAAATATAAATGACTTGGTACTTTTTGTGATGATTTGATATCTTATAAATAATTTATACTCACTTTTTATTAATTAAACTAAAAAGAAAATGTATGGGTATATGAAATATAATTATTATATAATATATTTAAGTGTTTTTTATTTCTAATATTACGAGGGTGTAGCTACATATATTATTAGCTTTTAAAAAAAAATGTACTTACGAAATATTTTATGATCAAGTTTAAATTTATAGATTGCAAATGTATTCAAAGTAATTTTTGAGAAATAAAACCCATAAAACTTTAAGTCTAACACTTTGATAACAGTTAGGATAGATCTCAAATTCGTTTAATAATAATGTCATCGGAAATTTATTATACTTTATATAACTAATGTGTAAGTAAGGAATGTATGACTTTAATATTTTATCTATTTTCATCTAAAATCACATATTTCAAATGCTTTCATCCAAATTTTAACATTATATGCATGAAAACTTGTGTAAGACCATATTCGTGGGTCATATTTTATGAGACAAATCACACACAAAAAAATCATAAATTTTGTTCTAAGGCTTGACTTTGAAATTTACGATTAATTCATGTATATATTATGTTCAAGACGAATCAAATATCTATACCACATGCTCTTGAAATTAATTCACGATTCTCATCATGATTCCATACGATTCTGATCCCATTTTTCTTATTTTCTGTTATTGAAATCGGATCTGGGACCGAATTGTAATTTCACGGTTCCAGATTTGGAATAGAAGCCAAAAACCATTCTCCGTTTGAAATTTCGAGAGATGTCTCCGATTTTGGTTCATCTTATTTCATGAACTATGGGCGGGTCTAAGTGTCAACAGGCAACTCAAGTCTCATGTCAAACATTGAAATATTAGTAGGCCCAAGTTTAGGCCCGCTATGAAGTTGGGTTCTAGGATCCATCAGATCTACAAAACGATGATTTGACCCATTTAATATTGGCCGTCCTTTAAACCTAAATAACTAGACATGTATATAAAATGGGATTGGAATTGGGGCAACAATGAGTTTGGTGTAACAGATACCACAACCCGTTTGTAACGGGTTTAATATGAAAAAATTGGTATCGAGTTTCGGACCCGACCCAACCCATTAGGATATTCTAAGATTAATATAATACATAATTAATACATATAATGATTTATTTGTGTTCGATTTCATAAGTTTTAGTGAAGACAAAAATAAATTAAATATAAGACGAGTTCAAATCATCTCGGAAACTAAGCGAACGGATCATGTCAGAGCTAACATCGTGTGCTTTTTCAAATCAGATTAGGACAAATCTGACTAAGGACAATTCAGTTATAGTAAGCTGATCAGATCAGAAAAGCTTAATTCAGTTCAATAGCGGATCAGCTCAAAGTGAAACATTTTAGAGCAGAATAAGAGAATAGCATATCAGTTCAAGAACGTATCAGTTTATAATGGAACCGTTGAGATTAGATCAGTTCAGAATTCTCATAGCAAATAAGTTTATAACAGGACAGCTTAGAGATCAGTTCAGCTCAGACGAACATATATCAGCTCAGGACTTCGGTACTCAATCTGTTAGTCAAATCATTCCGATTGTCACATGATTTGATAACTTGACTTCAGATAATTCATTTATAGTCGTTAGGTACCTTACGGATAATTTTCAGTAAAGTCCAAGAGCGACAACTTTAGCAGAGTTGTCAATTTTGAGCAAAAAATGGAAAGCATTTAATGGAGTAAGATACAGTATGAGAATTAAATACGCATTTTAAGTCTCAGGCATCATCTCAGGATCCATCGATGTGTCTACTGGTAATATTTACTGTTGTTGAATCCGAAGTGTATAAATAGAAGATCGTTCTTGGGAAGCAAAAACACGTGAGATTCGAACGACGATTTGCTAAGAACATATTGCGAGCTAGTTAGTTGACATACTTTATTCAACGAACCAAAATTCTTTTCATATCTTTGTATATGATTTCAGCTTGTTACTGAATCCTTAGGCTTGATCTTTGTTTTATTACTTATCAGAAAAGCCATTGGAAATCATTGTAAACACAGCCTGCGAGTTGTTGTGATTTATGAGACTAAGATTTCAGCTCGGGTGTGGTCTACCTGACTGGATTTGGATGCTATATTTCTACTCAAATGTTCTAGTGGAATCCTTCCTTAATTGGAAGGAGAGATGTTCTTTCGAACTTCTAGAAACAAATCATCTATCAACTCTCTTTTTAATTCAGCATACACTTATGTTATTTGTTCACTGTTTAATCAAACTCTTTTTGCATAACTTTTTATTGCTTGAGAAAACAGATTAGATTGAGCTACAGATTCTGTTGTTAATGCAACGAATCTGAAAATCATTTTAAAAGTACAAAATTTTACAAAGAGTTTATTCAATATCTCTCTAAACTTTGTATTGTGTTTTTCGATACTAACAGTTTGCTTTAAAACTTTATATATCATCAATTATATTAAAGAAAATATTGAAATTTTGATATTGTAAATATTTGTTACAATTATGGTCCTCTATTTTATCATATTTATTTCTTCCCGTATGATTCACATATGTATTAAAGTGAGGAAAAATTAAAAACAATTAGAATATTATTGAATTTCATCAATGTTTATGACCAAAATTATAAATAAACTACCAAATAGGTAACATAAAGGAGTTTTACTGTACAAAGCGAGTTTGATAGCTATAGATTTAATGTTTATTCTTAAATAATTTACTAAAATTGTTTGAAGTGTCTGTATAATTATTATAAGCATAAACTTGGAAAGATTTAGAGAATTAAATTTAGGCATTTAAATTTTACCATCAAATTATTTTGATTATTCTGTTTACGAATAGAAGCTTTATGATTTTACATCATTAAACCACATTCTAGGACTGGTTTAATGGTATTAATATTAAGGTTACCAGGGGCAAGAGGAGAGAGGGTTGTGGCAATTGTTTTGTATCTCTATATTTTTTCATAGTTATTAGGCCCTTTCAAATTCAAATTTAAATTTATACTCAATATTGATCAGGCTACGGCGATAAGTTCACTTGTGGTATATCGGTCGGATAATATTCATATAAAAGGCACTGCAAATCCATACTATTTGAATAACACAACAATAAGTTCATATAAAAATGTAAATCAGCTATGAATTCAGAAACCATTGTTATAGATTAAAAAGAAAAAGGGATGAGAGAATCACAAACCAAACAAAAATTGGAGCAAATCACACTTATGATCCTCGACAGTAAATATAATTTGGGTTTTAAGTTAGATTCGGAAGTTTTGTTCTAATTATATTATATTGTAATTCACAAGTCAATTACGAACTTTCATATTTTGTTACTTATCAATTAAATGAATATAAATCAAATAAATAAATTTAAATAGAACAAAAAATTTTAAATTTTCAAATTTGGAATCAGTCTCGAGCTTGAATAAATTGTATTTCGAGTCTTAAATTCTTGATAGTCGGCTCAATTCGACTTGTTTAAAGCCCTCCCCAGTTCAACTATTTTAAACCGAAAAATATAAGCCGAAAAACAAAAGGACGACACTATAAGCTGCCGGTACAACTCGGTGTCAATAAACAGAACTACATGATAATGCCATTAAAAGAAACGCAGCTTGTTCTTCCTCGCCCAGTTTCCTTCTTTGATTAGTATTTGATCTCGGCCTCTGCAACACCAAATCCCTGTCAAATCCCCACAATTTGCTTTTCAGTGAGAAATTGATCTTGCCGGTACTATCCCCACTGCTGCTCGTACAACCGCCACTGCTCCCATTTTGAGTATTTTTAGATTTCTTGGGTTTCTTGTCTTCTTTGATGGCAGCAGTGAGTGCTCTCCTCTTTTTCCTGCTTTTGATCCCGCATGCATTGCACAGTGACTGCAGGCAAAACAACAAAAAAGGCCATAAAATACACATTGCATACATGTTATACTGTGGGCAGGGATAACTTTACTTTTTGATTTCTAATCAATATCGTTTGATTCGAGATAGTTTCAAATCGGCCTTGTTCAAGCTTCTTTTTTCAGAAACTAAGCTTCTTAGTGTATCTGAAACACCTCAATACACATGAAAAACTATCAGCTATTGATCCTGATACTGTTTGTGTTGAAAAATAACGAGAAAGGACATGAACACCACAAATGCTCGATCTTTATCCAAAAGGGAGAACAGGAACTCAAGAGATTGAAGATATGAGATTTTTTTGTTGATATTTTCTGGTCAAAATATATCCGTTGTTTGAGATCAAGATCCCCCTATATATGGATTCAGGTGCTATTGATGATCATCCACCGTAAAAACATACGAAAATCAACATGTAGGCCCTAAATGCTCGATTTTTCCCAAAAGTGGAGACCTGAGTACTTATCTGGTCAAATTTTTTGAGATTCTTTTGTTGATAACGAATATTATTTATTAAGAATAAAAAACATCCATCACCCACAAAGAAAGAGATCAAAACAAAAATCTGGATGTGTGTGTACAACTGTCATTAGTTATACCTTTGGGCCAGCAGGACCACCTCTCCAGAGTGGGGTTTTCGAGGTGCCACAATCTACACAAATCTTGATATTTGTGCCACTCGATGACACGCTATCACCATTCACTCTCATGTCATCGGATTCCAATATTCCCTGCAATCAAAAAACCATTTTCAAAATCGATTTCAGCCAAACAATTAAAAGAAACAAATGATGAAGATGATGATCACTTACTTTATCACTAAGATCCAGCATCATCAATTCCTCGATCGGATACTCAAAACAACCCAGATGAGATAAGCGAATAAATTAATCAGAAAAGTACTAGTTCGTTCGATCAAACGAAAGAACCACCTAGGATCACAGCTCTAAGAGAAGATACAATTCCAACCTCGAAAACAAGCTAAAACCCAGATCATGAAACACCAAATATCACCCAAAACAGATACACACACACGAATCCTATCCTAAACTATAGCAGAACGAGAGAAAAAAGACTGGAACCCATGAATTCAACACTCTTCGGGCATGCATATGAGGATGATAAAGAGGGAAGTATCTGCTAGTAAGTGAGAACGAAGAAGATTATCTGTATACGCCGCAATCTCAAGCGGAAAGAGGATTCGAGAGAGAGGGTAAGGGGTTGTGGACTGTGGAGGGAGGGGGGGCGAGGGTGATATTTCAATTTGGGGATTTGTATGATATATTGGAGTTTACAAAAACCCTAAATGGCGCGCGGGAGAGTGAAAAGACGAAAACAGGTCTGGAGATTGTTTCCCCAAAAAATCAATTTTGATTCAAAGAGTCGCCCACCCCCGCCAATCCGTGGAAAATATAGGCGCCAATATAGCAGTGCTCTTTTCTATGAGTTTCAAGATAGGTCTCCAAACTCCAACTACGGTTGGGATCGGGTAGGATTCTGTCCCGTAACCCACTTCTCCGAGTTTCATTTCCGAAAAGAATTGAGATTCTATTTTATAATATGATCCCGTACCCAAAAGTATCGGGACCCGAATATTCGGGAACTTGTATTTTCATGATCTCGTAGTGTCGGGAAGGAATATCACGAACAAGTACAAGCACAAGCACATGCGAGGTGATATATAACTATCAAAAATTAAAATTTTAATACTTGAAACAAGTGACACGTTTCTTGGTTAATCCACTAAACAACTAAATTCAAAACAAAAATAATATATGATATTGTATCATTAAACCACAACATCAAAGATTTAACTTCCACCCGATGGTCTTTGGAGCTTGCACTTGAGGAGATATATTACTTTTTCATGTGCACGTGGGTACATATAACCAACATATGTTATATTACTTTGCATAAATAAAATCTAAAATATATACAAAACATCAATTTTCCATTATATAAACATAAAAAATATCAAACATCGATGCACCAACTTACCCAACTCATAAATTACTGAATTATATTCCTCTTCATGAACATAAATGACTAAATAAAATAAATAGCATTTCTATTAAAACAACCTTTTTTGATTAAAAAAAATGACATGCAAAAAATAAAATATTTTTTTATTTATTTAACAGATAATAAAAAATTTTCTATTTTTTTATATTTAAAAATTATTTTTTTATTATTTTAATATATTTTGGATCGGGTCGAGAATCTCATCGGGAGAGCGAAAAACATCCGATCCTATTCCCAACTTATCGGGTCGGGAATTTTCCCGAAAATTTGGGACGGAATTTTTCGAGTCGGGATTTTTTAGGATCTGGAGTGGGTCGGGGTCGGGTTCGGGTTGGGTCGAGATTTTCGGGATTTTTTCCACCCGTAACTCCAACGGATACGATTTGTTTTTTGTGTTCAATATTATATGATTTGAAAATTGAGTGCATATTTGTTAAAATCTTTGTAAATTTTTTATTTGTCGTATTGCTTCAGATTAATGTTCGACGGAGCAAGATGATTGAGCTCATATTCGAGCTTGACAATTGAAATCATAGAAAAATTGGAAGTAGGATGTTAATTTTTTCTTTTTTTTTTTGGAAGTGATTGCTTACAATATGAATATTAGATATAAAATTTGAATAATATTTGAATACATTGAGCTCATTTAATTACATCCCAAATACAAATTATTGGGTTTTTCCACTATTTATTGTGAATTCTTTTTTTCTTAAATACCGTGAAACGAACGGATTTAGTAAAGTAACATACCACGCCGTCGTGAAGGCGTGATTAAAACGTTTTTTTTTTATATAAAAGCAAGTCATGCTTCCAAATGACGTGACTCGTTTATATTATTTAAAAAAAAAAACACGTCACGCCATCCTGCAGGACGTGACTTGCATCTTTTTTTTAAAAAAATTGTGTCACACCTTGCTGAAAGACATGACTTACTTTTTGCAGAAAGGTAAATCACGACCTGCTAAACTTCATGGTTATCTCGGATTTTCATGAAAGGACCATGAAAATTCAGTTATGAACCCAAGGCCCCAAGATGAATCGGCAAGATGCCAATAAATATGTCCGGTAGACAAGTCGATGAAGTCGTCCACATGTAATTAGTGAGCACTGAAAACTTGTACTTTGCTTCACTGTTCAATTTAATGTTCCTCATTTTTGTTTAAAACGTGTAATCTCGTACAAAGTTAACTCTGGCATATTTTATTATATTCTGAGTTGTTCAACTGCTACAAATATTTTGTCAAGTGAAAGCCTTGAAACCTATGCTGATCTGATTTAACGAAGCTCCAAACTCGATCTGCTCCATTTTCTATTCAGCTCTATTCTAAATAACTTATATTAACATGTTCTGCATTTCAAACCTGATCTGTTCTGTTCTACACAACAAACGTTGTTAGCTCTAGTATGATCTGATGAACTAATATCGAGCTATTTTGTCTTCATCAAAGCTTCATAATGATAATAACAATAATAACAATAATAATAATAATAATAATAATAATAATAATAATAAAATAATAATAATAATAATAATAATAACAATAATAATAATAATAATAATAATAATAATAATAATAAAATAATAATAATAATAATAATAATAACAATAATAATAATAATAATAATAATAATAATAATAATAAAATAATAATAATAATAATAATAATAACAATAATAATAATAATATTTAAACAATATTTCAATTATTTTAGATTCATGATCTTATTGAATAATCTTTGTTATATGATCAATATAAAAGTGATGGACTAACAATTTCTAAGAGTGTTTCCTGATCATTGAAGGGGCTGAGGCCTACTTAAAACTCAATTTCCTAAGACAAAACAACATCCTTCAGTGAGCCCAGCCCGTACAAGCCATTAAGTCGATTTATGAAGGACTCTCTTAGATTATGTTTAGTCACACGACAATAAAATTATTATTATAATAATAATAACAATAATACTATATCAGAATAATAAAGTTAATATAATACTAATAATAATATTAATAATCATAACAATATTAATAATAATGATTATTGTTTAAGGAAAACAATATGAATTGTACGTATCTTACTTGTAAAATAAGAGTTCTACGTACCTAAATTGCAGTTCAAAATTTTCTTTTAGGCACCTTAAATAGAAGTTTCGCACAATAATTATCTACAAAATACAAAATATGATATTAGTAGGTAGTACATAAAAAATCAAGCATTAATAGAACAAATAATAGAAAAAATATATACCTTCTTTTCACGAGATAAGTGCTTTTTTAATATATCACGAAATAATGACTATGTAGTCAAAATGTATGAAAATTGTAGAGAAACGGACCGAGATATAAAAGTTGTAAAATAAACGGAGGAAGGAAATTATAAACCTTTTGCTTTTAGCTTGCGATTGTAAATGGAAGCACAGGTTCAATTTATAGGCGAGAGGAGGAAGAAACCGACGCACGAATAACCAAATCGAGTCATTCACGCCCTGCAGCAGGGCGTGACTACTTTTCTGAAAAAGTTGTGTCACGTCCTGCCAGTCGGCGTGACACACTTTTTTTTTAAAAAAAAAATTTAAACTATGTCATGCTATCGGAGATGACGTGACTAACTTTTTTTTTAAAAAAAATATGTATCATGCCTGTGGCAAGGGCATGATTAATTTTTGTCACGCCACGACGTGATACAGTAGTATGCTAATGTACCCATATTTACGATAAAATAAATTTTTTTAAGGTAAACTGTTGAAAAACCCCAAATTATTCTGAAACGAAGATTTAAATCAATTCTAGAAGGAGTCAAGATTGATTTGGCCTAGGCCGTCCACTTTAAGTGCGTGTGGAGTATGACAACATACGGATTTACCTAGGTGACACACCCGACGGGAAAATCATCATTTTCCATTTTAGACTGGATGTGTATCTAAAATTTACAAGTTTAATATATCTATGTTTCATACAGGCAGTGATTTATTTCGATGTGGGATGAAAAATGTTATAAGTAGTAAGGTTTGGCCATCAGTTTTATAAAGAGAAAATGCCAATAAAGAAATATGGAATCTAAGTTAAATTAAATTTCCACAAACAATGAGTCACTGGTTTGTTTGAAACTCGATATCAGCCTGATCTGATTGAAATTTAGTGGAACTTGAATAAAACATTTTTCACTCAATATTGAACTGAGAAATAAAGTTCAAATCCAAAATCACAAGCCAATTTTGAGTGAGACGGAGAGAAATGTTCCAAGACATGTTGTACAAGCCCGTATAACATAGACTATCAAAATCAAATAGCTTTATTTATGTTAATCAATCCTTTGAGCTCGACATGTTTAATTAATTACCTGTGCGGTAGTGCCGCCTCAACTAACATGGCTTGGTGGTTGATCACTTAATTTAACTCTTGTCTAGGGATGTCAATGAGGCGATTGTGAGATAAATTTGATCGATCCCACTGCCCCATCCCAATGATTAGCCCCCCCTGATCCCACCAAAGGCTAAGGGGCGAACTCGCAAACAGGTTACATATAAAACATAATTTTACGTCTAATAAACACGTCAGTAAGTATCAACAGAGGAAAGCTCAAAAATAAGAAAGCCCAAAACGTAACAGAAATCCCATTATAAAACCCATAATATGATATTGAAGCCCATTAAAGAGTTATTTATATTTTAATATATATTGTTTGGTATGGTTTGTTCAGTTCACTGGTGGTATGTGATAAGATGGAAAAAACATGTTCCTATGGATAAAATGGTTGAGTTACATATCAAATAGTATTTGATAAATTGTATTACATTTGATAAAGTCATAAATTAGTTTTTTTACTTATTTAATAGTACATATAAATAAAAACGGTATATGAAATAATACCATAATTTACAGTTATTAGTCGATTTTTGTGATATAAATAATTGATCATTCTACCAATCTCAGATAGGAACCGGGAGACCTTAAAAATAGAAATTTTCATTCTACCAATCTCAGATAGGAACCGGGAGACCTTGAAAATAGAAATTTTCCTAAAAAACAATGGGTATGTATAAATAATTTATAAACAATACTTGAATCAAAAATATGATAATCAAGTAATGGGACTAGGCAGGGCTTCTGTAGCGGGCCTGTCCTTGATGAAATATATCAACATCAAAGCTGCACATAAATATAATAACAATTGTATTAATAAAAGAAAACAAATTCCAAAAAAAATAATAATATAACTATTGCCGCCTCATGGACAAATGATATCTCATACACAGGAGATGCCAAGAAAAGGACCTCGATACCGTAGCAATCCTAGTTGCTCTTCTTGACATGAGAACGCGTACATGACAGTTTCTAGGTGGTAATGATCTCACCCCATGCTCCCATGGCAACGTTCTGGAGCCATTGGTTGGAACATTGAAACCTAGGGATCAACCGAAGTTCTGCCGGACGACATATTGGTCCAATGATCTCATTGGAGCTCCCAGGATGGTGGGCGGGCCGTGGTTCATAGGTTTGATATGATCTGAGAGCGTATTTAGATGAAGAGTGAATAAGCACTTTTAAAATTTTGAATTAAGATGTTCCGATTTAGCAGCTCAGCTTGGTTCTCGTTCTTATCTCGTCTCAAGTTACAAATATTATGCGCAAACAAATCAATTTAACAGTGATTTATAGGCAACACCGAAAAGTAAATGAGACCATTAATCTATTTCTAGAATTTTGAAAACTAAGATCATACCTCTCTCGTTCTTCTGTTCCAAGAAGAACCCACTAGAAGACTTTGATTAGTACAATCAAGTTGTACAACTCCATTCAGCTCACTTACAAAACATGAGCTGAAACTTTTAGATTTTTAACTCTAAACATAAACACACTTCTGACATATTACAAATTCTTATACAAAGAATTATGTCACTCAAATTGATTCGAAATGACCAGATCTCTCGGTGAGAGTGAGCTGATGAATATTGAGATCATCGACATATCTCTTTTCCACAGGTTTGTTTCACTCGTCAATCGCGTTTTTGTTCTCTGCCATTGCATTCTCCTTAGTTTCTTCTAAGTCTTTCAGCCTTTTATAGTCGTCGTGTCTTTAACACTTATAATTTCAAACAATACTCACAAGGGTACTGAACTTTAAGGCCTCTTCAGAAAGTAAATATGTTAGAGTAGGTGTCCAGCTAGCCAACTGTTGGTAGTTGGTTTTATTAACCTTTTTTTGTAAAAATGATCTTTATTCATTTATATAATTTATATTAACATGATATTCTTTATCTTTGCTATTATTGCGTAAACATGTTTGATAAAGACATTGAATGTACTATAATATATGTCAGATGTGATAATGGATTTGATGGCTATCATGAAGCGCATCTAATAGTCAGTGTACATCTAAATCAGTTCATAGTCGATCGAGCCGTCCATAACAAGGATAAGGGCAGCCCTAATTAGAGACTAGCATCTGCGATACGAAGTGCTTCGTTTGGTAGAGAACACAGAGATGTTCTGAGCATACATGATGGATTTGACCCGATGATCTATCGAACTACCCTTATTTGGACTTTCCAAATTGTTATCCTTTGTCGAGTGGATTAAGTCTGAGGTCTTGGTTGAAATATCATTGAGTATTTACATGATAGGCGCCTCATTTCGACTCATTTACCGACTCCGTGAGGATCATCAGGTGATGAGATTAGGTGAGGTCTCGGTACATGTAGGAGTCAATGTTTTGTGTCGAGGATTCGCTGATCGTGCATGGATATCCTATGCTATTTGAGTAGATAATAGTGTGACAAATATCTGGCCAGAGTAGTAGATCACTGTAGATAAATGGGTTTACCCAGTAGCACATCGCATAGTTATCGAATGTCTAGCGACTCTCAATTCACCAATGATCGTTGATTCGGTCGGGATATTTTATTTGAATGGACCGTAATGTATGATAATCATTACTTATTGCTTCTTGCAGGCACTATCGGTGATACCTAGGAGACAATGAGGCTATGTTGCTAAACGCTTTATCATGGTTCGATGGATAAGTCCAAAAATTTATTTTCGAAATCACAAGAGTTGTGAGCCTACGGCTAGACATGTACTGATTTAAAAATTCATATATAGGTATGGAACCAAGGTGTTGAGTGCAGAGAGCACGACTTTCAAAATTGATTGCGAATGACTTCCATTTTAGCTACTAGAGTGAAACTGTTATTTTTAGATTCAGTGGTCCAAAATTTGTTTTTGCATCATAACATACAATTTTGAAACTGCGCACATCTGCTCAATGTGATCGTCGATCGAGATTATGATGAAACCACACGATGTATTCAAAGCTGGTTAGATCGGGCTTGGGCTTGCACATCGGCCCATGGTTTTTTTATATATAATATATAAAACATTTACTTTATTCTGTTAAACGAATTTCTTGCATTGAACTAATTATTTTAACAACATTTTTCACATGAATATATATATATATTTGTAATAGTACAACATGTTAATATAAAAGTATAATTTTAACAAAATAGTTTGTATGTGTTTTATGTTGTGTGTGTATATATATAGGTGACAACTCTATATAAAGACAATGCCTTGATAGTAAACAAACTTCACCAATTTTTAATATTCAAAAAATAACAATCATTCCCCACAATTATCGTATATATGATAGGATAAAAAATAATGAATATTTGTTCTACACAAAACTTGTCGTGAGCCTCGTTTCGACTTTCGAGTCAAGAAAACGGTCCACATTTATCGAAATGAGATGATCGGAAAAAAGAACCATTAGAATTACAAAACATGTGTACTTTGATCCCAAACAGTTTTTAAATCAATATCTAGTGTTTAAGTTTCGCTTAAGCTTGCTTAAAAAAGCTTACTTAAATGCATCGATTTGGCCAAAAGCAGTAAAAAAAAGGCCAAACATCATTGACCTTGAGTTAGGCTTAAATACAACCTTTTTAAAAACAAAAATCAATGTAAGAATAAAATATAACTTAAATTAGAAATGTCAGTAGTATGTGATATTATAACATACAATTGGTACTTAACAATTCTTAAGCATATTTTTTAAAAACAAAAATGATGAAGAAGAAATAATTGAAGATTTTCTAGAAAATTTTGATAGTATCGAATATTATTGCATAGTCAAGTGTAGTGACTTGAATATGTAGGCTTTAAAGTTTTTTGTTAGTATGTTGGATCTGTGTTTTCAGATCAGAATCTTAATTTTGATTAACACAAAACCTGTTATTATCTTACTAACGGTTTATGATCGATGTGCAGTTTCTTCGTCATAACCAGAGCAGCGCAGAAGATGTCCAAGCTGGTTAATGACAAACCATATCGGATTGGAGTCAGGGATTTTGGACTAGTTGGATGCTTAGAGAGATGGATTTATTGTGGAAGATGAAGATGGAGATGAGGATGAATCTGAAAGATGAAAATGGAGATGAGGAGGAATCTGATAGCAGAGTGTACTTGATCAGTCTCCATAGGTCTAATTGGTACAGAGAAGGTCGCAAGCTGGATCAGATAAGAAGAAGAAGAAATGCAGAGGCAGGAGTCTGTGAGAAATCAGACCAGATCGAGGCGAACCCCGTAGAAGAAGAAGAAATTCAAGAGCAGGGTGTACTCGATCAGTCTCCATAGGTCCAAGCTGATACAGAGGCAGCAGCAGATGGCTGCAAGCTGGATAAGCCTACTGTATCCAAACATATTAGGAGAGAGCTGCAAGATGTTGAGAAGATGTCCAAGCTGGTACGAGAAAAGAAAATCAGCTTAGGAGGAAAAACAGCTCAAATCAGTGATCAAGTGTAGATTAAAGTTCAGCTCAGATCAACGATCCAGTGAAAGCTGAATCAGATCAGGAACCGTTGATTAGATGATCCAATGAAGAAATGATATAATCACTGATGCAAGATTTGTCAAAGTATACTCATGTGATGCCGTCGTGGAGGAATATCACAAGTAAGTACACATAATCAAAGAAGAAATCAGTTGGGAAGTAAACCAGTTGGGAGCTTAGAAAAGCAGTGTACTTGGAGTATTCAAGAGCAGCTGTGAACGAAGAGCAGATGTTGAACAAGAGCAGCTTGAGAAAAAGCAACCAGATCAGAGAGACAAGCTTGAAGACCAGCTGGGAAGGAAACCAGATGAGAAACCAGATCAGGAGCTTCGTGATAAATCAGATAAATTAGTTTGTGCAATCTCAAAATACTAGAAGACAAATTAATTTGTCTGATCGAGACAAAGAGCTCAAATTTATCAAAGGTTGTAGAGCATTAAAAGAAGAGAGCTCAAAGTCAACAAAGCCTGTTATTGTATTTATTGATAAAGGACACAAAGTACAACTCTGTCAGAAGCATTTACAACGGCAATACCTTTATGTCCAACGGATAGAATTGCACAACAGGTTATATCAAGAGCAGAAGCTGGCAGCAGTGATAAGAGTGCACAAGAGCGGAAAAAGAATACAAGTGCAGAGAGGCACAAAATAGAGAGCAGTGTCAGTCGCAAGTTTGCACACTCATGTGGCAGCTGATGTGCAATCTGGTTCATGTGCCCAGGTGTAAGCTGGTGTACATGCCATGAGATTTAATGAGCTATTATAGTCGACTGCACAACCCTGGGAAGACATCGGGATACCAGCTTAGAGAGAAGCACTTCCCAGTGTGTGAGAATACATTTGAATGAGCGTACACTGTAAAATTCTCACACACGATTCACTCACATATTTGAGAGAGAGCTAATTAGAATAGCTGAGTGAATCACCAACACAGACAATTTCCTATCCGTATTTGAACAGAGACATTAAACAAGTTCTGTTGTAGTCTATGTAAAAGAAGTATTAGTTTGACACACAGCCTGCGAGCTGGTGTGCATTTGTGGCTAGGAGTTCTCACAACTTGAGGGCTGTTGGATCGGGTCTGTACACAAGTAAGATCAAATATTCTAGTGGCTCCTTCCTATGTGGAAGTAGGGAGATGTAGAAGATTCAGCTCCGAACTTCCATAAACAAATTGCAGCGTACATTTCTTTACAGCTTACTGCATTCACGCATTGCATACTTTAAACCATGTTTAAAACCTGCTAAAATAGCTTTCGATGTTCAGGGGTGGTTCATGTTGTTTTCGTATGATTTTATATCTTACCTGATCTATCTCTCGGTGTACAAACCTTTCAAGAACACTGAGCTATTGCAGCTCAATAAGTAACCAGATTGCACGCGATCTGGACCAGCTCGCAGAGCTGCTGGTCCAGCTGAGGCGCGATCTAGTTTCCATATTATGTGCTGTTTTTCAAATAGACTTTTTGAAGCACGAAATCTGTTTTTAATTCCAAGTTCCGATGTCCGAGCTGTGTGAGAGCTCACCGACTACCCCGGTCATCGATTCCATCATGGTATTAATTCCAATAATTTAAATAGTCCAATGAAATGAATAAGATGAATAATATAATAGAAAGAATTAGAATTAGCAAAGAATTGACGCCAAGGCCTTAAATTTATTATATTTATGCATTACATAATTTATCTATTTGTTTATATCATAAAAATTGAAAATTTACGTAAAATAGCATTAATTATTAAATTAACTGGGAACAAAGCACAGCAAAAACCTTAATCCATTGATTAAAAAAAGAGAGAATCTTGGGTCGTGTCTAGTAGGACATTAGGATAATATTCCTATCATTATTCGGTTGTGTGTATTATCTGTTTCATATCAACAAATCATTTATTGTTAATATACATTAATCATATCATTTAATTAAATTATAACATTATGCTTCTGTTTACACAATTTCTTGGATGCAGGGCATGAATGGCACGTGCTAAAACACGAATTTGTACTACAGGTAATCTAACTTCTGTAAAATCAAACAAAAACGACTACAATCGTTTGGCCATACTCCAACTTTGAACTCTTCAAAACTGACTTGTCCACTTCACATACTTAGTTCAAAATTACGTGGAGAAAATAATGGGCTGTGCTCTTTGTCCGATGCTACTTGTTTTCATAACCATTTCATTGGCTTGGCCCTTTTTTTTTCTCTGTTTGGGCTTGGCACAAACACCTTCCTATTTAATCTATTAAATTTATTCAATTATTTAAAAAGGATAAAATCAATATTATTCGAAATTTAATCAATTAAATTAGTTAAATTAAAAAAGAAAAGATATGACAGGTACGTGGATCTCATCCTCAAACCACTTATTGGTTTGACTAATGCTATTCCATTAGTGAGAATGTTTCTCATATCCAAATATGTTCATATATGTAAAAAAATCATTCATGTCTTCTTATGTACTATTATTAATAATCATCAACTAGTAATAGTGATATTTAAATTAATCTTCGGTGAAGCGTGTATGTGTGAGAGTAGTACTGAAATATGTGACCTTCTGGGAAGCTCTCGTACGTCAAGCTACTGACATTGCACATCATGTTCTGGTTGGCTAGCTAAACGTGTGACGTCAAATCTTAACGGATAATACTATCTCTGAGATAAAGTCACGGTAAGTTAAGGGGTATGACTGATCTCCAAATGATATAAGACAACACCAGCAGTTAGATATGCAACTCGACGCTAATAGGTGCACTTTGCAGTGCCACATGCATAAGAAAATAATGTTATAACTTGGCTAACAGCTATAAATTTTGGTCTAGTGATAAGATATTGATCATAACAAATAATATAATTATTATTATTAATAGTATAAATTAGTTAAGAATTATTGAGTAATTAAACAAATCTCATTTTAATCCTTCTTTATATTTCTTTACAAATCACCGAAATGAAATATGCATATAATTCCATTTCTATTCTCATTATCTTCTAAATTCATTCAATTCATACCTTATTCTATTCTCATGTACCTATTCATACCTTAAGTATCTCAGTATCAAATCCGATCATGCACGAGTAATGATCAGCATTAATAATTTCCAAGAATCTAATCATTTGGATCCACGTCCTCAATCAAGAACAAATATCATAGTTAGTTTTTATGTTTTACTCTTCAATTGAAAAATAAAAAAGTTCGGATCATGAGTGGGCTGAAATATAATTTAAGAAAAAGCATGTAACAGAACAACAAAATGCGCGACCTTATTAAGTTGCCATAACTATGGTTCTCGAAGGTTTTAGCACCGAAAGCTATTTCTAGTTTGGTTAAAAATACTAAGCAAAAAATACTTGACATACTCTATTAAAACCGAATTTGTAAAATATGTAAAAAAATGTATGACTCAAAGCTGTAAAGAAAATATTCGGATATTTGTTTTTGGAAGTTCGAAGTCATTGCTACTACGTCTCTCATTCTTCCGATCTGGAAAGTTCTACTAGAATACTTTGATTTATACAACAGCTCGTATAAATCCACCTCAACTGGAGCTTAACACATTGTCCACACTGTAATGTGGTTGGATCCAACCTACTCTTGAAATAAATTAAATGTCTCTATGCCAAGATTACAAACACTAAGTTTAATGTTCTTGTATGAAGACAACATACATCTAATATGATTCTCTCGTCTAATCTGTTTCAACCCATCTCTCATATGTGTGGGTGAATGTGTGTGTGAAGATTATTCCGTTAGACTGTATACTCTCATTATTCTCACACAATGGAAGTGCTATCATCAAGCTGATGTTTAGAGTAACATTCCCTCTCTTCCCTTTTCTAATTTTTTTCTCCTTCTTCCATGCTTGTTAATTCTCTTCAGTTCACTTGTATTTAGGGTCTCTGCTCTGTTATGAACATTGGACACAAGTTTATAGCCGTTGCAAAATGCTCTGTAAAGTTCCGACTCTTACTTGTAGTCCATTCTTCATATTGGTTTAGTTAAGGCTATTTTGATCTTAACTGCTCTGAACTGATCTTTTATTTTACTGAGTAAATCAGTTTGGATTTGTTATGTTCTATCTTGAGTTGTATCTGTTCAATTTCTTTTGACTCCCTAAATTATTCTAATCTAATTCGAACTCCGTTCTGATCTATTCACTTTTTAAAGCTGATTTGTTTACTTCTCGGAGTTGATCTGTTTACTTCAATGACTAATTGAATTTTCTTTGAAAAATGGAATTGATAAAAGATCTAATAAAAAATTAAAATTACCAGTTCACTTAACAATTCCTGCAAAAAGTTACAGTTTATGACTTGTCAACGATTTAACTAAATTATCTTAAAATAAAACATAATCTCCGAACCAAATTTAACAATCAAATCGAACAATAAAATAAATGAAATTAAAAAAAGCCAAGCAAATTATATATTTTCAACCAAATCTCCGATTCAAAACACAAAACTAAAACCCAAAAAATATGGCCCACAAATTTCCCATTCGGAATTTGAAATCTCTCCCTCTCACCAAAGAGACGTTACAAGCTTTTTAGCCTTTTCTGCATTTCTCCCATTATTTTTTAACAATTCCACTCTCCTTCATTTATTGCTCCAAACTACTCGCTGACCCAAGGCCTTCCCCGTTCTCATTCGTCTCTCTACTACAGCTCTCGTTCCACCATTTCCTCGCTATATTGTCGCAGTTTCAGCTCACATGTATCTGTTTTGAACCCGAAAGTTTGCAGCTTTGTGATTGGGGCGGAGGTTAGCGGATATTTTTAGTTTTCCTGGTGGGTTGTGTGAGTTTTGCCGATTTGAGTTCGTTTTATTCTTCTTATGTTTTGTATCTGCAAAGGGTTCTATTTTCTTGGGTTTTGGTGACCTTTTTGGCTGTATTGTGAATTTCTCAACTTTAGCATGTCTTTCTTTCTTTCTTTATCAGGCGTGGGCTTATGGAGTGTTGTTATCCAGATGGGGCCGATTCTTAATGATTGTATGTGTTATTTTGTTGCTTGTACGAGGTTGAAGTGTCTAGTGGATTTTGGTTGTTTTTGATGTTAGATAGGCCAAACTAAGAAATAAAGCAAGTTGAATCCAATCTTCTAAAATATTTGAATGCGTGTGTGGAGATTATTCCGTTAGACTGTATACTCTCATTATTCTCTCACAATGGAAGTGCTATCATCAAGCTGATGTTTAGAGTAACATTCCCTCTCTTCCCTTTTCTAATCTTTTTCTCCTTCTTCCATGCTTGTTAATTCTCTTCAGTTCACTTGTATTTAGGGTCTCTGCTCTGTTATAAACGTTGGACACAAGTTTATAGCCGTTGCAAAAGGCTCTGTAAAGTTCCGACTCTTACTTGTCGTCCATTCTTCATATTGGTTTAGTTAAGGCTATTTTGATCTTAACTGCTCTGAACTGATCTTTTATTTTACTGAGTAAATCAGTTTGGATTTGTTCTGTTCTATCTTGAGTTGTATTTGTTCAATTTCTTTTGTCTCCCTAAATTATTCTAATATAATTCGAACTCCGTTCTGATATGTCCACTGATATGATCTATTCACTTTTTAAAGCTGATTTGTTTACTTCTCGGAGTTGATCTGTTTACTTCAATGATTTGTTCCCTCTTATCTGATCTGATCTAATGTGAAGCTTCAATATGATTTTTCAGCCCTTATCTAATCTGATACTGAGTCTAATTTGATCTAAACCGTTCTTCTGAACTGAGTTCATCTCTTTGCTTGTACTGTCCAGTTGATGATCTGAACTCTATTATATTCTATTATATTCTGTTTCTGCTTGATCCGTGTACCCAAGTAAACTCATTAGAAACATAACAATTTTTGTATTTATCAAAATTATTTATATGTTTCTAGATCCCACATTGCTTATATAGTTTGGTAAGTACATAGACATACTACAATTGTATATATGTCTCTCAAGCTTATAACCTATAAATACTGCATCCAAAGCACACATCTATTCTCCACACTAAACACACATACTAGTTTCCAATGCATGTTCGCATGCTTGTACAATTATATCATTTGTTAAAAGTTTAGAAGAAATATATTTAGAGTCTCATTTTTTTTTCAAGTTTGGATCTAAAATGAAAAAAATACCTACAATTGATATAAAAAATGAATGTATTGAAAAAAGCTAACATACTATTGTGAAAATATACAACCAAGATAAAGAAAAAGTGAAACGTTGAAAGTTTTAAATAGGAAGGAACAATTTCAAACAGAATTAGGATCTTGATATTAATTAATAAAAATTCAGAACATAACATCTATATATATATATCGTATATATATATATATATATTAATAAAAAAATTTCGGAATATACACCTATATGTACATCTCGTGTGTAATATTTGGATGACTCAAATATATAAAATGTGATTGCTCAATTTAATGGAACTCACAAGAAAGCAACTTTTCACGTTCACAGTTCAAAATTAGACTTTCGAAAATTCAAAATGTTGGTGTGAATTTCAACAAATCGTAAAGAAACTTTAAATGATGCAGGCATGCATGCACCTAAACATGGAAAGCCTCCAATACATATTAAAAAATATATCATGATTACTATCTTCCGACGGGAAAAAATCTTGATCTCACAAATTAAACAAATTTATTGAACGAAACTCGGAGCTTCACTTATTAAAGTTTTAAGTAAATCCACAAGTCAAGAGCACATAAATTATTGGATGAACGTATAGTGTATTTAATTTCTTCAAATAAAATCGGACCGGAAATGGGAAATAATATCCGAATAATGATATTTTTTAAATGGTCAAATTTTTGGATATTTAAATAAATAAAAATTTGAAATACATAGGAAGTCTTTTATGTGGGTTGAATTATAGAGCGGGCGTATTTCGACACTTCAACATATTATAAACGTATTACAGACTTCGGAGATTTGTGACATCTATAAAAGTTAATATAAATTTTCCTTCACATATTTGTTAAAAAAGAAATAAAAGACCATTTTTTTTTTAGAATTCGCGAAAAACACCTTAGAATTATAACTCTGAGTTTTGTGATCACGAATGCTTAAACCCAAGATATGACATGGGTAGATGATGATCTTCGGTGTTAAATAATCTAGAGAGCTTAAATATTTTGTGGTTCACTATTTCCGAAAGATGAAGTACTACCACCATCTTGCAAAAAGTTAATGTAGCATGTTAAGCCCCCAGAGACATAGACAAGTTGACAAGACTTGAGTAACGTGAGATTTTCCTCTCCGGCTTCATGAGTTCGATTATCGGGTGAAACATATTTCCCAGTGAAATATTGTGGGGGTATGCTTAGCGGGTCGGCCTGTTATATAAGTAATCTTCCTCAGGTCATCGCCTAACCACCCTATTACTCGATTTAAAACCTTTATGGGTCAAGGGGCCTATGACAATACATGATATTAGCTCTTTAACATGTGAATGTAGCATGTTAATAGATGAATTGTCAAAAACCAAGGAATAACTCTTATTTCCACTTATATCATTTACGGGGTAGCTTAGCGAAGTTTCTATGTATCTGTTTCAACAAAATGTACCGTTATTTCCAACATTTGTGTCAATAAAAATGTCCCATCACTCGCAAAATACATCATGTTTACATAAATAAGAAATGAAAAATAAAATATTGATATGTCTGGCAAAAGGTATACGCGCGATTTTCGATCTTAAGTGGTAATACACTCCTCTCACATATGGATGATACTCAAATAATATATTTTTTTTATATGTCTCAACTACATATGAGAGAGGGTATGATCCCTATAGGTTGAACACAACTGGCCCATGGTCTTCAAATGTAAAATAATGTTTCAATTGACTATACATTTAAATTTGAATATATAGTTTTTTGTGAAATTTTAATTTCCAATGCCTTTAGAGTCTATCTTTAAGATAGTTCTTTTTTAGTGGGAAAATATTTTCCAACATATAATTTTATGTTCTCAACTCTCTGAAAAAAAAAATCTATTATTATCGAACCATGATAAATCGTTATAATTTTCAAATATCAACCGAAGTTGCTTCGCTACAAATAAACAAGACAAACTAGGTTGTCTACCAAATTTAGCCGGTCCAAATAAATCAATCTAGTTTAAGTTGGGTTTACGATGGTTCGGTTTAACATAAAAATACTTGCCATCCCAATTAAAGCCTGTCTTTATTGGGTCTACCTTTAGTTGCCCATTTATATTAAAATATATTATTTTAAACAAATGCATAATAAATTTAAAATTGATAGAAACCAGGAATTTTTAACGGATATAATCCATAAATAATAGAATAAGAAATTTCATTTTTCTGCATACAAATCTGAAACATAGAAATATAATTAAGAATTAGGGCCTCATACAATTAAAGAATTATCTAAGCACAATAACTTTTATTATTTCAAATAATAATTGTTCAAATCTAAAAATTTCTAAAATACTGATAAAATATGATATAAATTATAATATTGTAATATGTAAAAATAAAAGTTATTCTAGGAAAGTAAAATTTTTATCAATAAAAAACCTATATAATAACAATATAATTCTCTAAAACTGCTTATATATTTTATAATAATAGAGGACTATTTTAAAATAAGATCACCCAAACCTAGAATGCCGACGTGTTAGCATACGATAAAAACCAAATCATTCAAACTTCAATCTTTTTCAACCAAATCAAACCTACTGAATATTCATTTAAAACCAAAGAAATCAGACTTTTATTCCGTTGGTAATCAACTAATTGAATTTTCTTTGAAAAATGGAATTGATAAAAGATCTAATAAAAAATTAAAATTACCAGTTCACTTAACAATTCCTGCAAAAAGTTACAGTTTATGACTTGTCAACGATTTAACTAAATTATCTTAAAATAAAACATAATCTCCGAACCAAATTTAACAATCAAATCGAACAATAAAATAAATGAAATTAAAAAAAGCCAAGCAAATTATATATTTTCAACCAAATCTCCGATTCAAAACACAAAACTAAAACCCAAAAAATATGGCCCACAAATTTCCCATTCGGAATTTGAAATCTCTCCCTCACCAAAGAGACGTTACAAGCTTTTTAGCCTTTTCTGCATTTCTCCCATTATTTTTTAACAATTCCACTCTCCTTCATTTATTGCTCCAAACTACTCGCTGACCCAAGGCCTTCCCCGTTCTCATTCGTCTCTCTACTACAGCTCTCGTTCCACCATTTCCTCGCTATATTGTCGCAGTTTCAGCTCACATGTATCTGTTTTGAACCCGAAAGTTTGCAGCTTTGTGATTGGGGCGAAGGTTAGCGGATATTTTTAGTTTTCCTGGTGGGTTGTGTGAGTTTTGCCGATTTGAGTTCGTTTTATTCTTCTTATGTTTTGTATCTGCAAAGGGTTCTATTTTCTTGGGTTTTGGTGACCTTTTTGGCTGTATTGTGAATTTCTCAACTTTAGCATGTCTTTCTTTCTTTCTTTATCAGGCGTGGGCTTATGGAGTGTTGTTATCCAGATGGGGCCGATTCTTAATGATTGTATGTGTGATTTTGTTGCTTGTACGAGGTTGAAGTGTCTAGTGGATTTTGGTTGTTTTTGATGTTAGATAGGCCAAACTAAGAAATAAAGCAAGTTGAATCCAATCTTCTAAAATATTTGAATTATAATGGGTTTTTTTCGTTTGTTTTTTGAGAAGAATAATGGAGTTTGATTGAGCTGAAACAAAGTAACAGAAATTTAGTTTTCAAGTGGTTGTTGTAGGGGTGTACAGTTTTTCTAGTTTCCTGCAGTATAATGTTGTGGAGATATTTGATTTCCCAAGATACTAAAATTTTCCTCAAAATTCATTTTTTGAGCTCGTAAAGGTGTAATTTTCATTTTGTGCTTAAGGTTTGTGTGCCTCTTTCATCCCGCTTTTGAATAAACTTTGTGTTGAAAACATTGATTGAGTGAACATCGTAATCTGATTGAGTGCATCAGATTCTGGTTTGGCAGCTAATGCTTGCAAGGCTTTGATGATACGCTGATTCTAAATTAGTAATCAGAATGCTATTATTCCTCTGGCTGTTTGCTGGCAAGAAAATGTGGAAATATTTTCTTTATCTGTTCTCTGCTGGTTCTCGATTCCCCTGTAGCTTCGATGATCTCAATGGTGAAGCTTTTAGACAGCGCACAGTCGTGTGAGCTCTACTTTACGGATTTACAGAGCCTAACCAGAGTGTAATTCTCTTCACATGTCCTTGAATTGCAGATGAATAGTAAGAAACGGATTCCTGATCGTCTATACTCGTGTCTTCCAGTGTAAAGTGAATTGGGTGCTATATTTATTTGTGAAGATGGGGATTGATAAAAAAAGCTCCAAGGGTGGCTTCCTCCAGATGTTTGATTGGAATGCAAAATCTCGAAAAAAGTTGTTTTCAAGCCACTCAGACTTACCAGGTATCATTCAAGTTTGTGAACATTGTTTGAGTTTTTCCTTCCATCTTTTAGCATCCCCCAAACTCATTGTACTGAAATTTCCTTGTTATATAGCATTCCCGATTCGGGATTTACTTATGAAAACCTCTTGTATGTGTTGTGTTATTGTTATATATCCAATCTGAAGCGTTTTCCATGTTCCTTTGTCATTAATGTAGAGCAATTCAAACAGAAAAAGAGGTGTGACGGAAATTTGCCAATGACTCAGCTTCAAATGGTAAGAACAGCAGAAGATTGATTTTCTTTTTCCTTTTCCGAAATCGTGATAAAACAGTTCTTTGTGTGATGTCTAGTTGGACGAGTACGAGGTATCAGCCGGTGCAAGTATTAAAGGAGGCAGCGAGTACAGTTGTGCATCATCAGTCACCGAGGAGGACATTTATGCGACCAAGGCCCCTGGAGTTGTTGCGAGGCTTATGGGATTGGATTCCATGCCAAAATCCAGTGTCCCCCAGCCTTATTCAACTCCACATTTCGATTCTCTTTCTGTTCAAAGTTCTTATTACAGCACTAAAAATCTTGAATCTTCTCAGGATCCTTTGCAAGGGGTATGGAGTCAGAATATTATGGAGCCAAAGTATCAGAAGGTGATACACAGACCAATCGAAAAGTTCCAAACCGAAATCTTGCCTCCTAAATCAGCTAAATCAATTCCAGTTACCCATCACAAACTTCTCTCTCCTATCAAAAGCGTGAACTTTATCCCATCAAAGGATGCTGCCCAGATAATGGAAGCAGCTGCTAGAATTATTGAACCTGGGCCGCAGGCTAGTACAAAATCTAAGCTTCTGTTGGTCGGCTCTTCTTCTGGTCCCTTGAGGATAAGGGACTTGAAAGAGAAGGCACAAGCTACTCAAAAAACATCAAATCTTTTTGAACGTTCTCATGAATCTAGTGAACTTTGTACCAATAAGAACATTCGGGAACATTTGTTGAACAAAAGCTGGGACGGATTAGTGGACGCTGAAGAATTGACCTCCATAGGGAAAAATAGAGGAAAGTCCATTTCGCTCGCACTACAGGCCAAGGCCAATGTTAAGAAAAGAGAAGGCCTTAACTTAAATGGTAGCAGAAGTGTGGCTGGAAAAGAAGCAAGTGAATTGAACTCTAATCAGCTGTTCAAAAACCAGTCAATAACCCAGAGTGCACTTAAGAGACCTACATCGCACAACTCTTCAAGTGTGCTTCGCCAGAACAATCAGAAGCAAAATTGCATGGTTGATAAAGGAAAATTACCGTTGAAGTCAGGTGGGAAAGTGGTCACTGTAGATTCTACCACCTCAAGCCATAAGGATTCTAAAAACTTCAGTGGCAACTCTAAAGTTAGTTCCAGAAAGTGGGGTTCAGATTTAAAAGATGACAAGGGAGAAGTGTTGGGTTCTAGATCCGAAAGAGTTACTCGTAAAAAACGATCCATTGATGGGAGTTATCAGCCTGAAAGAAATCAGGCTGCTCAGAGCATGAGAACACATAAAAATGGTAAATCAATTCAATCAAGTGCAATAGTAGATGGGCAAACTAGATGGGATCAAGATAGTAGAGGCAATGGAGTGGATATTGTTTCTTTCACATTCACTTCTCCAATGAGACGATCAGGGTCTGGCTCTGATACGTCCATGGACATTGGAGAGAACCATAAGATGTTCACATCAGATTCTCGAAGTAAGAAGGCACTGCTGAGCTCAGAAGGTATTAGTTCTTCGAAATTTTCTTTCCGGGGACATAATCTCAGAGGAAGTGACATGTTAAGTGCTCTTTTGGAACAAAAGCTAAAAGAGTTGACCCATGCAGTAGAGTTCTCTAATCTTAAAACAAGGGCTGTATTGCATGATTCTGTTCTTTCTCCAAATACCGAACCTACTGCGCAACAAGAAAACACAAAAGGTGGAGTGCACCCAGATAATATATTTAGTGGAGCATGCACTAGCTTTTGTCCGGCAGATTCCCAGAATTTCACGACAACTAGCCAGAAGTACCAGGTAGTCATGGATATTGCAAATGATTTATTAACTGCATCATGTTTTCTCAAGATTATGTCTCTTGGTCCATTTGGTGTCCATCTATTTTAATTCTTCAACTTACCAAAAATAATTTCAAAAGATGAGGAAAGGGAGTTTGTTTGGATTTATCTACAATATGTTCTGGTAAAGTGATTTTGATGTCATTTTAGGAGGGAACAAAAGAAGAAACCATTGAGCATTGCAACTCCACATCTCAATCCAAGATATCCATTGACCGTCGGCTTCCAAGTCCAGTTTCAGTTCTTGAGCATCACAGTTTTCTTGAAAGTTGCAATTCTTCAGATACTGCCAGCAGTAATTTTTCCTGTAAGATAAATTCTTATACTATTTCTGACACTACCACATTTCTAAAGTGTAAAAGATTAGCCTTTACACACACTGAGCTTCTATGACTAATCCCAGGTAAGAAGAATAGCTCGTCAATTTATGCGCAGGGACTTCCTGGTACATATACTCTGGGGACTCTCCTTACAATTGAAGGAGATGCCGAGCTGTCAGATTCAGCTTCTTCATCAACAGCTGCTAAAACTCTGGCAACGAGTCAAGAAACGAGCTCCACCTTGGCTAACTGTGTAAAGCCAATGAAATGGGAATTAGCATATATTAAGGATATAATATGCAATATAGACCAAAGTTTTACGGATTATGCATTGGGCAGAGCTCGTACAGTTATAAAACCTCATCTGTTTGATCAAATGGAGAGACAAAAAAGGTTCTCGAATGGACCTGGTGGACCCATTCCCCAGACGAACCGTAGAGTTCTGTTCCAATGTGTGAGTGAGTGTTTGGATCTTAAATGCAGACAGTATGTAGTTGGAGGAAGCAAACAATGGATAAAGGGTCTGTCTTGGGTTAGAAGAAAGGAGAGATTAGCTGAAGAAATCTATGACGAAATTTCAGGCTGGATTGCCATAGGAGATTCTTTAGTTGATGAGCTTGTAGACAAAGACATGAGCAGCCATCATGGAAGATGGCTCGACTTTGAAACCGAAGCATTTGAGCTGGGGATACAGATTCAGTCTAGGATTCTAAATTCTTTGATAGATGAAGTCGTTGCTGATATGTTGGTTTTGTGATGGCTTAAATGAACTAATGCGTCAATATCTTCGTTTCGGAAAGTTCTACTATGACACAGATTCTTTGATGCTCCTTTTGTAATTTCTTTTTTTGCCCCATTCTCACGTTGAGTTCATCAAATGGTGAAAAAAAAAAAAAATAAATCTTGCTCTCTCTAGTGCACAAGGGGAAGAACTTATGCTTCAGAGGTTTCTTCTGTTGTAGAAGATATTCAAACAGAGAACTTCGGCAGCTTACCATTTCATGATTTAACCACAACCAATAGGCGGGAGCTATCGAGACTGGTTGCATCCGACAATCAATCTGGCAGAACTATAACAATAAACTTTTTTTCATTATTCTGCAAAATGAGGCCAATTTTGTTTTCAAAACCATAGTATTACTCGAGCCTCGACGCGAACCTAAATATTTAGTTGGATGACACATTTTCGTTTGGTAATAATGCATACAAAAAAACTGCCAGTTACTCTTCATAACTACGTTACCAAGTACTTTTTAGATATTTCAGCGTGAAAAATTGTTATTTGTGCGCCATACTTTGTGTTACATACACTTCGGCTATGTATTAAGGGTACTTTCAGGGAAAATCCTCTGTCAAACTTTGAATCAGAATTCAGTCTCTGTAACAAATATTTTAAGAATTGATACATCGGACATATAGTTTTAACTCTCTGTAAACTGTTTTTTATGATTTGACCTTTATGCAATATATTTTTTATTCATGAGTATTCAAATTTTGTAAGAAAATATTAAGTATTGTTCATGTGGTCAATAGAGTTATCATGTAATACAAATAATTATTTATGTTACCTACAAAGTACCTAATTTGAGATTCAAGATACTTTATTGGGTATTCAACTTTGTAATCATGAAATATTAGATATTCAAGTTTCCACCACAAATTGAGTCATGTAATTACTTTTAAAAAGAACACATTCCCTATCTATTAATCATTGAATACGAGTAAATATTTATTTGAAATAAACATGTCATTCTGGATATGGCCGCATGTAAGGTTTGGGTATGCCCAATTTTTTTACGATTCTACTTTTCATATTACAGAAGCTGATATTGCTTTTGTCGAATGGCTGGGGGATAATGGACAAGGTCAATAAATTTCAAAAATATTTTTATAGTTGAGTTTGTTAATTGATTAACCAACTCTTTATTCCATTCATGTATTCCATGGCATAGTACAACAATATGTCTACTACATTGTATTAGAAATATTTTATTCGGATATCAAAAATATTATCTCATTAAGTGGCACATATAAATTTTGATTGAGATTTGATCATACACATCCTTTTATCTTTATTAAGTGGCCAAATATTGAAAGATTTAGATGTGCACTATCTATAAAAGTTTGAATCAATCAAAATACCTAAAGATGTATCTTATCGAGATTTGTCACAATCTTGATAGATTTGTTGATGGCACAAATCATCTATAAATAGTGGCTCTCGGTCCCTAAGAACATAGACCTAAAATCATTCACACCATCTATTGTGAGGTCTGGAGTGCTTAGAATACTTTGTAGCAATTCAGTTCGTTGCTCGTGTTGTTTAAAGTTCCGCATCAGAATCAATGGCTGAAGGTAATTCTTGATCCGTTTTCCGCATTCAGTATCATGTTATTCAGTCAAACATGATTTAATTCTTACAGTTGGTATCAGAGCGGTTTTATCTCTGCCTTGTTTCATAAAATTTTAAGAATCTCAATTTATGATTTTTTGTACAATTTTCGATTTTTTGTACCCTAAACCCTAAATTCCTCCCACCATCGAAAGCCGCCGATTATCGAAAATTGGTAATATTACCAAACGAGAGCCCGTCCACGGCTGACTTCACGCCACCGCCGGCCTGAGAGTGAAATCGCGATTTTGGCCGGAATTTTGCGTTTCTTCATCGGCGCGACTTTCAAACAATTTTGTCCAAAATTCGATCAATTCTCGGTCATTTGGGAAGCGGTACGGAGGTGAAAGATCGTATATCGTGTTCTCATCTCAGTGGTGGCCTCAATCGACCATTAAGCGTCGGAATTTCGTCGGAATCGCGTTTCTTTCCCGTCGCGTTTTTTTTCAAAAAAAAAAAATCCATCACGATTCAGGCGAATTGGACGACGGTGAAGGTACGGTTGGGGTGTCAGGCCTCGTGCTCACATCAGAGACAAAACAATCAAAAACATGCGGAAGCTCCCAAAAAGCGGGTAAAATTTTTTGCTTTTGGCATGACAGAAAGATAACATAATTTAAAATACAACAATACTCAAAATAATTCCACTTTTTATAAATCCACAACAGCACCGATCAATCAAGTACCACAAATGCCCAACGGCTGAATACAACACACGTACTGAAAGACTACTAGACATAACAGACTAAGCATCACTCGGGACATCCCACCCGAAGTGATACCAGTGCATATAAATATTACAGATAACTGGGACACTCTAAACACCTCCTGGGGCACCACCAGCTGGATCAAAACCTCGACCAGCTGCAAATCCGTGAAAACCTGAACAACAAACAGGAAAACAAACACAACAGCCCCAGAGGGACCTCGGGGTCAAATCCCAGTACGGAGAGCAACTATAACACAGCAATGAATAGCAAAAGATGAAATGCAGATGCTATGCATGCGGGACAATGCAACAGCCGCAGTCTACAACCAAGGAAGGGAGCCAAGGAATTTAACAGCTGACAACAGATTCTGCGAAGAATGGTGGCCACTGGTGTGTGTACAAGCATACGAGAATTACCCGCTCATCTTTACACCACACCTGAATACCAGATGCATCAACAACTCAACCTGCTGTTGTCCAACCCATGAACCGTGGTAGTTAACCACTCGGCGCATGAGGGCTAACAGACCAGCAGGGAGATGAGAGTGCGGTATTGACGCTCGCCCTCGCATCCTGGTAAGAAAAAAGGGCAACAACAAAGCACGACTACAACAGCTGAAATGGAAATGATCATGCGTATGAAATGCAACAGCTGAACAGCATATAAACAACAAGCAATGCACACACAGCAATCAAACATAATATCCATGCCAATTCCAGCCGTAATACAAGCTCAACATCCGTACCTCTACTACTGAGCTACAATTACCAGACGCACAGCTGCTACAACGAAGTCCGAGCAACACAGATCTGTCACGCTAAGCCAACACAAGCTACTGCTCAAAGACTGAAACACAAAACAACAGCAGCTGGGAGCTACAACTCCACCAGCGCTTATCTACCTTCCTAACTCAACGGAAAGCTCTAACAAAGCTTAAAGGTAACATCTTTACTTACCCCAACGATTTATCGGCACGGCAGGGGACGCTTATGCTAGCAAACTACACAAGGGAGATGTCTTAGCGATCCTGCGATCCTCTTCCAGCTCCTCCAAAGCCTTCTAAAGAGGTATATAACGAAGCGCCTTAGCGAGAGGAGTCCAACGCTACCACTCTCACTCTCATCGGAGTTGTCTACCACCGAAAATTAGGACGGATAATGTGACGCCAGTACCCAACGGGGCCACGAGGTCGGGGTAATTAAAATTTTCGAAACAAAAGAAGGACTGAAAGATAATTTGTTATAAGCTGTATTCCTTATAACTTCAAAAGAAATAGAAACACAAAGACAAAACAATCAAACACTTAATTGCGCGCCAACTGCTGAAACTTGTTTGTGGAAAAACAGAGTATATTATATAACTTTGCAATTTCGATTTACAAACAGCTGCTATTCTATGTAAATATACAACCGTTGCAACTGAGACACGGAAAACGTAGGCCTCGGATAAACACAACACCACCCAGCAGCTATATTTCAAGTTTCACCTTCTGTTCGTTCTCCAGTTGTCGCACCTGCACCATTTTAAAAGCTAGTGAGCCTAAAGGCTCAGCAAGTAAAACCTGAATAATAACAATTTAATAAAACGCAGGCAGACATCTGAACATACATAAACATTTCACAAACAATTCTTTCGTAATCTTAGAGACAGGGGAAAATAGCCCAGCTCTTAACATCAATTTCTTTTCTTTAGATTATGGCATATAAGCTCCTCATGGTCCGTGTTGCACTTTGATCAAAATGACTTTCGATATCAGTTTTAGCATATAGCTCATATGAAAGGGCAGTCGACATCTAGACAACTGCTCACCCTTCTCCTTGGTGACCGTCAACTATCTATGCCACAATCTTAAAATAAAATTTGTTCCATTAACATCCTTTCGTAAAACTTTCTTTCTTAAAATCCTCGGGTTCCATCATCTAAAACTCTCGCTTCCATTTTTTAAAACTTTACTGAGTATTGAGTTCGACTTTGGAAACGTTACATTGATATAGGACCAGTCGGAAGAAAAACCAGTCGCAAGATAAAATCAGACGTAGTGAACAGTACCAGTTGCAACGAATAGGAACCACTCGCAAGACAAGAACCAGTCGCAAGGTCTTATTTTAAACAAAACGGCGTCGTTAGTGCAAGAAAAGCGCTAACATACGTAAAACCAGCTACAAAGTTTGTTTTAAATGAAACGACGTCGTTAGCATATTGACCAGCCGTAGGAAAAAAATATTAACAACCAGCCGCAATGAACAGTAGAAATCAGACGCAAATTTTGGAAGGTTTCATACTAAGCCAAAACGATGTCGTTCAAAGAAATTTGCCACGACAATAAAACCAGTCGTAAGAAATGAAACCAGTTGCAAGAAATAGAAATCCAGACGCAATGAATAGTACCAGTCGCAAGACTAATACCAGCTGAAATGAACTGTACTTAGAAACGAATAGAGCAACTGCTGAACTATTACAACGAAATGCATCTGCTGGTGAACAGTGCATCTGCTAAATTTTAACTTAGTATTCTTAATATCAAAACAACAACTATACTATCAGCCGTTGCCTATCAAACCAGACTTCATACTGATTCAACTAGCATCTACCGATTACATACTTATCAAATTCTGAGCATAAAAACATTATTTTCGAACCCATCTTTCCTTCCTTTTCATGTCTAAATTATTTAAAACATGAACTTTAAAAATACTGTTACACATACAAGCAAAGACTCAGAAACAACAATATATGCTTCAAATGGTGAGTGAAAATCAGCTTTTACTTGCCTTAAACAAAGCTTTGCGACAGCAACCGATTCCTGCAGAATTCTTCTCCTTAAACAACGCATGAACTTCTCTGAATATATTTTGAAGAACACCTCAAGATTTTTCTTTGCAAAATGATAAAGATCTTACTTTGAAAACAGGTTTTTATATGAGAGGGATTAGTGGCAAACTACTTGTAAAATCAAGCTTGACACACTTATAAAATTTAGCAAAAATTCCCTTCATATTATTTTTGTTTATAAAACACCAAACCTTTTTCAAAAGAAATCTTTTGTCCTCCTTAAAATATTTTTCAATCAATTTAAAACCAGCTCGTGCATCGCTCTTTGGAGTCATCTGCTGGTACCAGCCGCAGCGCATCTTGCTTTCTAAAATAAATAAATCAGCAATTACATAACGTTTAAAATTGCCAATTTGGCCCATAAAATCAATAAAATGCATAAATGTGGTCCTATGGATTTTGGGGCGTTACAACTCTACCCTCCTTATTGAAATTTCATCCTCGAAATTTACATACCTAATAAATATGGGTAAAGACTTAGCATATCAGCTTCTGTTTCCCACGTTGCTTCTCGCTCCGACTGGTTGGACCATTTTATCTTAACCATAGGAATGCTACGGTTTCTTAATCTTCTAATTTCTCGGAGGAGAATTCTTTCTGGTCGCTCTTCATAACTTAAATCCGGTGTTAACTGGATTGGTTCATGACTCAACACATGCGAAGGGTTAGGAACATATTTCCTCAAAGCTGATACATGAAAAACATTGTGTACTGCTGCCAGCTGCGGGGGCAGTGCTAAACGGTACGCTAAAGTTCCTATCTTATCCAAAATCTCATATGGTCCAATATACCTTGGACTCAATTTCCCTTTCTTTCCAAAACGCATAACTCCTTTCATTGGAGCTATTCTCAAGAATACGTGATCACCTATCTCAAAATTCAGTTCCCTTCTTCGATTATCTGCATAACTTTTCTGTCGATTTTGAGCAGCCTTCATTCTTTCTCTTATTTTTCTAACAGCTGCTGCTGTTTGCTCCACAACATCTGGTCCTAAACCAGCTCTTTCACCAACTTCATCCCAATGAAGTGGTGTTCTACACTTTCTGCCATAGAGAGCTTCATATGGATCCATTTGAATCGAAGCTTGGAAATTGTTGTTGTAGGAAAACTCTATCAGTGGCAATTTCGAATCCCAACTTTCTGAAAAATCCACAATACAAGCTCTGAGCAAGTCTTCCAAAATCTGAATCACCCTTTCTGATTGTCCATCAGTCCGGGGGTGAAACGCAGTACTGAATGTCAGCTTTGTACCCATAGCTTTATGCAAACTTTTCCAAAAAGCTGATGTAAATTTAGGATCTCTGTCTGATACAATGGAAACTGGAACCCCATGTAGCCTCACTATTTCCTTAACATACAATTCTGCGTACCTGCTCACCTCATATGTTGTTTTAACTGGTAAGAAATGAGCAGACTTAGTAAGTCTATCAATTATAACCCAAATGAAGTTATATCCTTGAGCAGTCCTTGGTAATCCAGTCACAAAATCCATCGCTATACATTCCCACTTCCATTCTGGAATAGGCAGTGGTTTCAATATTCCAGCTGGTCGCTGATGTTCAGCCTTCACCAGCTGACACGTCAAACATTCAGCTACAAATCTAGCAACATCCCTCTTCATTCCTGGCCACCAATACAATTGCTGGAGGTCCTTGTACATTTTTGTACTTCCTGGATGTACTGAATATGGAGCTGTATGAGCTTCTTTCAAAAGATCAGCTCTTAAATCATCTATTTGAGGTACCCAGATTCTGCCCAAATACCTAACAATTCCATCTTCTGAAAAATAGAGACTGCTGCCTCTTTCTTTATCTTGTTTGACCCATTTCTTCAGTTGTTCATCTTGCAGCTGACCTTCTCGAATTTGATCTAACAAATTTGATCTTACTGATAGGTCTGCTAAAATCTTGTTACTGCTGCTGTTGGACACTATCTCGAGTACAAACCTTTCAATATCAGTCGCCAATGATTTCTGAACAGTTAGTTGCGCTAGTCCTGCTGATTTCCTGCTTAGAGCATCAGCTACCACATTTGCTTTTCCTGGGTGATAACTGATAGTACAATCATAATCTTTAACCAGCTCCAACCATCGTCTCTGCCTCATATTCAATTCTTTCTGGGTAAAGAAGTATTTCAAACTTTTGTGATCTGTAAATATCTCACACTTCTCCCCATATAGGTAATGTCTCCATATTTTAAGGGCAAAGACAACAGCTGCCAGTTCTAAGTCATGGGTTGGGTAATTCTTCTCATGATCCTTCAGCTGTCTAGATGCGTATGATATGACTTTACGATCTTGCATCAACACAGCTCCTAGTCCCAATTTAGAAGCATCAGTATAAATTACAAATTTTCCTTCATCAGTGGCCATTGTTAACACAGGTGCTTCAATCAATGCTTGCTTCAATTGGTCAAAACTGTTTTGACATTCAACTGTCCAGTTATATTTCACCTGCTTTCTTGTTAACGTAGTCAGGAGAACAGCAATCTTAGAGAATCCTTGGATAAATCGCCTATAATATCTAGCTAAACCCAAGAAACTCCTTATCTCTGCAACATTCTTTGGTGCTGGCCAGTCGCGAACAGCTTCTACCTTGGCTGGGTCAACTTCTATTCCATCCTTAGAAATTATATGGCCTAAGAAGGATACTTTCTCCATCCAGAAATCACATTTGCTGAATTTAGCAAACAACTGCTTATCTTTCAAAATCTGAAGTACGATTCTTAAATGCTGGACGTGCTCCCTTCTGGTCTTAGAATACACTAAGATGTCATCAATTAATACAACTACAAACTGGTCCAGAAATGGTTGAAAGACCCTATTCATTAAATCCATAAAAGCTGATGGAGCATTCGTAAGTCCAAAAGGCATAACCAAAAATTCATAATGGCCATACCTAGTTCTAAAGGCTATCTTGTAAACATCAGCTGCCTTAATATTTAATTGATGGTATCCAGAACTCAAGTCGATCTTAGAAAATACTACTGACCCTCTCAACTGGTCGAACAGATCTTCTATCCTAGGTAATTGATACTTATTCTTAATTGTCAATTTATTTAACTCTCTGTAATCTATACATAACCTCATACTCCCATCCTTCTTCTTAACAAATAAAACAGGGGCTCCCCAAGGGGAGGTACTTGGTCTTATAAACCCCTTTTCCAACAGATCTTGTATTTGTTCTTTCAGTTCTTTCATTTTTTATGGAGCTAATCTACATGGTGGTCTAGATACTGGAGCAGCTCCTGGAATTAGATCAATTGAAAATTCTAACTCCCTGTCCGGTGGTAATCCCTGGATATCTTCTGGAAAAACCTCAGGGAATTCATTTGCTACTTCTACAGTTGACAGTTGGGGTCTATCAGTCGCAACTAAAGATGATATAACTCGGGGAACTTTATCAACATGTTTGGCTAAAAACTGGAATGACTTTCCTACTGGTGGGTTAATCTCGACTATTCGTAGCTTAAAGTCAATTACTACCCCATACTTAGTTAGCCAATATATTCCCAAAATCATATCAAATTCTGGCATTGGTAACACAATCATCAGCAGTAATCTTATGTCCTTGATGTTTGAGTTCTAAACTTCTAAACAACTCGTGCGATACCAACTTCTCCCCTGATGGTACCGACACACAATAACCTATCATTACTTGCTCCGGCTGGATAGGCAGTTTCTTAACAAACTCAGCAGCAATAAATGAATGTGTAGCTCCTGAATCTATTAAAGCCAGAGAAGGAAATCCAGCTATCGAGATTTCACCTGTGACTACTGTCGAGTCTGGAGGAGCTTGTTCAGCTGTCATAACAAAAGCTCTGCTGGTCACCAGTTGTTTGAGCTTTGGACAATTCTTCAAAATATGTCCAGGCATTCCACATTTATAGCATACGTTTTGTCCAAGTCTGCATTGCCCCAGATGATTCTTATGGCACTTAGGACATTCTGTTCTAATATTACCAGCAGGAACAGAGCTTATAGGTTGAATCTGTAGAGGCTTTTGCTCCTAAGGCCTCTGCTGGTTCTTGTTCTGTTTCTTGAATGGCCTCTGGTCCTTCTGCTGAAAGGCTTGTATCTTTTGCTGCCTTTCCTCATCAAGATCCTTCCAATCCCTTTCAACTTGCAGGGCTCTATCCACTGCTTCTCTGTAAGTCCTTGGCACGGATAGCCTAACATTCATTTTGAATATAGGCTTCAATCCTTCAATGAAATGATTCAATTTCTCCTCTGGATCTCTTCCAATCAATGGAACAAAGTAGCACCCTCGTTCAAATATACGTGCATATTCTTGTACAGTTGAACTTCCATGTTTAAGGGTCAAGAAATCCCTTTTTAACTTAGACCATTTACCAGCTGGGAAGTATTGTTCAAAGAACACTTGCTTAAAATCTACCCAAGTTAAATTCAGTAGATCCACAGACAATTTGGCTCCTTCCCACCAAATCATCGCGTCTTCCCTTAACATGTAGATAGCGCACCTTGGCCTATCTAAATCAGACATTTGGAGGTACTAAAAAATAACCTCCATGGATTTAATCCAGCTCTCCGCAACTAGTGGATCAGTAGTACCACTAAATTCCTTAGGTTTCTGTCGTCTGAACTTTTCCTGGGGATCATCATTACTTGGTCACCTACTGCTGGAAGATTGGCCATTGCCTCTATTATTTTGCTCTACCAGCAGTCGTAACAATTGAGTGATATTAGCATTATGCCTCTATTAATTTGCTCTACCAGCAGCCGTAACAATCGAGTGATATTAGCATTATTATCACTATCAGTTTATTCTAAAGGAATACTTCTTCTAGTTCTTCCTCTTCCTGCCATTCTATATTCTATAGCCCTTAATCCACCACATACATATATCAGAACATGCTAAATAATATAAAGACAATGCTCTGAAAATAAACTCACAACTTAGAAGAACAGACGATGAACTTTGATCCAGCTGATGGTGCGTGTGTTTATCTCAGGAACGTTGCTCTGATACCATGTATGGACTCCTAGACTCAACAATGCACACCAGCCGCAACTGTGTGACTAACTACATACACATGAGTTTTACGTCATCGTGCTTGGACGGGACCTGTTGTGAAATGGTTTTGAGATTCATTCACCAATGGATGTGAATGAATCTCTGTGTGTGAAATTATACAATGAATCGCTCAAACTCTTGAATGAATACATCTCACACACTAGGAAGATGCTTCTACACAAGCTAATCTAGACTCAGCAGCAGACACTCAATAAGCGCTCCTCTCTAATGGTGGTCTGCTGCTTCGTCTCCAGGAATCTTCCCTCTGTTTTTGTCTCTTCGCTCAATCAACAATCGTCAAACTTCTTCCTTCAAATCTTCTCCCTTAAATAGCCTCTGTTTGAATATAGCCGTTAGACAGTGAATTCAAATCTCTTCTGCGCTTGTTACGGCTAAATCGTCGTCTTTCCATTTCCGTGCAACGCTCCTCTGTATATTGTACTATTTCCCAGAATAGTACAAATCTTGTTCCCTGATTTAAGGCAATTTGCACGACTTAATCTCAGCCATTGATTCTTCCATCTTGAGCGTTGAATGCATCTGAGTGTATACCAGCAGATTGATCAACAGCTATTCGCTCAGCTGTTGGTTTCCTTAGTCACAACACTTCGCGCAACAGCTGGTTCACCTTCATTGCAAATAGCTGGGAAGAGGTGCTCTCGACTGGTTGTCCAGACGCTGGTCTTAAAACCGGGTGAGATGATGTGCTTGCGTCTGGTTGTCCAGCTGGTGGTAACGATATGCTTGCAGCTGGTTGTCCAGTCGTTGGTCGTGAAATGCTTGCGACTGGATTTCCCAACGACTGGTTAGATCAAACGATGTCGTATCAAATTATTCAAACGACATCATTTGCCATGCATCCTCGACTGGTTGATTATATCACTGTAGCTCTCGTCTGGATGCACTGTAGCTGCCTGCTGGTTTCTCTTGAGAGAAGTACCTGCTGGTTCTTCGTAAGTCCAAGACGCCGTCGTTTCTCTTTAATCAAGCGCTGTCGTTTTGTCTTGAACATACGCTGTCGTTTTGCGTTCTTTGACAAAACACGCTAAATCTTCAAATCTCTGCGTCTGCTGATTTCCCTTAGAACTTCACCTACTGAACTCTAACCATCTGCTGATTATTTCATCTGCTGAATGTGATGACATCACTGCTGATGTCATCATCGTTGATTCCAGATCTTGCGCTTCTTCTCAACTGCTGATTGTGATGACGTCATCCTTGCTGCTCATTGCTTCCTCCAGAATATATGCTGACGTCATCACTGCTGATTCTCGAGTTATTTACGCTTCAATCCAACAGCTGATTTCTTCCACTTCTGAACACTGTAGCTCACTGCTGAATTGTTCTTCTTCGATACTTCTCCAGCAGACTTCACAGTTCCTGTTCCAGCTGGTTCTCTTATTGGTGTTCCTGCTGGCCACCTACGTCTTTAGCGCTTGCAGTTGATTCTTATCGTTCCAGCTGATTCACTTCGCTCCAGCTGGTTCAACTTGGCCTCCGCCTGATTACGAGCAGCTGACTCAACTTTGGACGTCTCCATTGCTAATCCAGCTGCCGTTTACAATGATGAACCAAACCAACTGCTGAACTTCATCTTGAGAACCATCGACTGGACAGATTTTGCTACTGTTCATCTTCTTCTTCGATCTGAAATCTGTACACTAAGTGGAATTGTTAGTAACACAATAACAGGTTTTGTGTAATTCAAAACTTAATCAGGATCTGTCAAAACAGATCCATCAATCTCTCCCTTTTTGATTTACACATAACCTTAAATAATCAATGCATGTTCTAACAATTTTGGTGAATGAATCTCAAAACCATTTCACAACAGGTCCCGTCCAAGCACGATGACGTAAAACTCATGTGTATGTAGTTAGTCACACAGTTGCGGCTGGTGTGCATTGTTGAGTCTAGGAGTCCATACAAGTGCTGCTTGTGTGGGTGGGTGTTTGCAGATGTTCTGTAACCATCAAAGTCTTCTAGTGGAGCCTTCCAAGGTGGAAGAAGGGGAGATGTAGGACATTGAGGTCCAAACTTCCAGAAACAAACCAGCTGGTCCTTTTCTTTAAGCATCGCATAATTCAGCACTTGCCTATATTTCAGCACTCACGCATACAGTTCAGCACACAAGCACAGTAAGTCTCGAACAGATTTATGTGGAACATAAATCTGTTTGAGTTGGTTTTAAAATATTAGGATTCAGTTCTGGTATTTTCCGCATGATTTTTAAATCATACCAGATCTGTCTCCGGTGCTCTGTTTATTTTAGATGTTCAAGAACATTGAGCTATTGCAGCTCGTTTATAACAGCGCAAAATATTTAATCACTCATTTTAAATCAGCGGCTGCTAAGTTTTCTTCGAAAACAGGGGACCAACAGAAAACGTCATACCATAGGGAATAAAGTGTGCAGACTTCGACAATCTATCGATTACAACCCAAATCGCATCGCAACCTCTACTGGAACGAGGCAAATGCGACACAAAATCCATCGCTATGTGCTCCCAATTCCATTGGGGCACTTCCAAACTCTGCAACAGACCACCAGGTCTCATCCTTTCTGCCTTAACCATCTGACAATTCAAGCAACGAGCAACGAATCCAGCAACGTCGCTCTTCAAACCAGCCCACCAAAAGTGCGGCTTCAACGCATGGTACATCTTCCGTGAACCAGGATGAACACTGTGTCTACTGCAATGCGCTTCTCTAAGAATCTCCTCCCGAAGATCTATCAAGTTGGGCACAACCAACCTACCACGGAAACGAAAACAATCATCAGATGAAACAGAATAGTCCTCAAGCTGACCAACCCTGACCTTCAACTTCAACTCGTGGATGGAAGGATATGTCCTTTGAGCGGCTCTAATGCTCGAAATAATATGTGGCTCAACTTGGAAAGAAGAAACCACAACACAATCATCAGATGAAACAGAATAGTCCTCAAGCTGACCAACCCTGACCTTCAACTTCAACTCGTGGATGGAAGGATATGTCCTTTGAGCGGCTCTAATGCTCGAAATAATATGTGGCTCAACTTGGAAAGAAGAAACCACAACGTAATCCTTAGCCGGGTAAAATCTCCATCCCGTAGTGCTAAGATGATCATGGCTTTAGAAACATACAACGACGCAAGCATATATCCTTGAGCCTTTATGCTCAACGCATCAGCAACTACATTAACTTTCCCAAGCTGGTACTTGATCTCACAATCAAAATCCTTCAGCAACTCCATCCACCTACGCTGTCTCATATTCAAGTCAGGCTGTGAAAACAAATACTGCAAACTCTTGTGGTCCGAATACACCACAAACTGTTCACCATACAGATAGTGGCGCCAAATCTTCAACGCAAAGACCACAGCTGCTAACTCCAAATCATGAACTGGGTATCGAGTCTCGTGCGGTTTCAACTGCCGCGAGGCATACGCAATGACTCGGCCATGCTGCATCAACACACAGCCCAATCCATTGAGCGAAGCATCGGAACAAACGACGAAGCCACCTGAACCAGAAGGCAAAGCCAACACAGGCACAGTAGTCAATTTATCCTTGAGCAATTGAAAAGCATTCTCACATTGCTCAGTCCAAACGAACCGCTTGTATTTCTGAGTCAACTGAGTCATCGGCCTAGCTATACTAGAGAAACGCTCTATAAAACGACGATAATAGCCAGCCAGACCCAAGAAACTACGAACCTCAGACACATTTCTAGGTCGCTCCCAGTTCAAAACAGCATCAACCTTACTGGGATCCACAGAAATGCCATCCAATGAAATCACATGACCCAAAAACACGACGCGATCCAGCCAGAACTCGCACTTAGAGAACTTGGCATACAGCTGCGAGTCTCTAAATGTCTGAAGAACAACTCTCAAATGCTCCTTATGCTCCAAAGGAGTCTTCGAATACACCAAGATGTCGTCGATGAACACTATCACAAACTGATCTATAAACTCGCGGAAGACTCGGTTCATCAAATCCATGAAGACTGCAGGAGCATTAGTCAATCCGAAAGGCATCACCAGAAACTCAAAATTCCCGTACCTAGTACGAAAAGCAGTCTTCGCGACATCCTGATCCCTAACTCTCAACTGATGGTACCCTGAACGTAGATCGATCTTCGAATACACAGCAGAACCTTGCAACTGGTCAACAAGTTGTCGATCCTCGGCAACGGGTACTTGTTCTTAACAGTAACTTTGTTCAGCTGACGGAAGTCAATGCACATTCTCATGCCATCCTTCTTCTTGACAAACAAGATAGGCACTCCCCACGACGACATGTTAGGTCTGATAAAACCTTTCTCCAACAAATCATCCAGTTGCACCTTGAGCTCTCTCAACTCAGCAGGCGCTAAACGATATGGTGCACGTGAAATCGGAGCTGTGCCAGGCACCAACTCAATGCTAAAGTCAATTTCCCTCCTCGGAGGAAAACCAGGAATCTCCTCCGGAAACACATCAGGAAAATGACGCACCACTGGAACGTCGCTGAGCTGCACATGCGAAGAAGAAGATGCATCCAACGCGTAAATCATAAAACCCGCGTTCTCCACCGACAACAAGCTGAACATCTCCATCACTGAGAATAGCGGAATCTTCGACTGGGAGTCGGCACCGTAGAAATTCCAATTTTCATCAGGCTGAGGCCTAAAACGCACGATCCCATGGAAACAATCTACGGAGGCCCTATACCTGAACAACACGTCCATTCCTACTATGCAGTCGAAATCCCAAAACATCAGAAGAATCAAATTGGCCATCAACACATGCTCACCAAACCTCAGAATGCCATCCAACAAAACTTCATGGGAGTACAAGCTCACACCGCCAGTAGTATAAACAGACACCACATCACGCAAATAAATGGTATGCAGACCATGCTCGACCACAAAAGAATCAGCAATAAACGAATGCGATGCGCCAGTGTCAAACAACACTCGTGCAGGAAAATCAAAGACAGAACAGTTACCTGCAATCACTCCGGTCAGCGTGCCCTCCGCTTGCTCCCTCGTAATGGCATTCGCTTGAGCATGCTGGGGTCCAGAGAAATGCTGCTGAGACGACTGTCCGAAACGCGACGGGCCAGGCAACTGGAACGGCCTAAACCGCGTCTCTCCGACCCTAGGCTGCGGGAACTGAGGGGAACGACCCCCACTTGATCCTCCTCGACCCTAAGGTGGGGCTGCGGCTTGCTGCGATCCAGCCGACGGACAAACCCTCGCGAAATGCCCATACTGACCACAGATATTACAAGAGCCCTGCACACAAACGCACTGAGCCGACGGATGCTTGCCTCCACAGAAGCCACAAAACTCTGCCCTAGAACCACTGCTACTAGAGCTACCAGAACCAGAAAAACCAGAACCAGACTTATTCTTAAAATTATGGCCACGAGGTCGAAACCTATGGCGGCCAGACTGCTGAGCCAACTGCTGCTGCTGCTGTTGCGGGGGTTGATGAGCTGACTGCGAAGGTTGGGAATACTGCGGTCTCTAAACAGCGGGACAACCACCCTGAGCACCCTGAGGCCTAGCACGCGACCTCAGGTTCCGCAGACCTTCCTCGATGTCAATCGCGCTATCCACAGCCTCTGCATAGCTCTTTGGTTTGCTCACAAAACCAAAGTATACAGCTCTTCGTTCAAACCCTCAATAAAATTAGTCCTCTTGGCCCTCTCCCGGCCAGCAACATGCGGGACATACGCCAAAAGTTAAGAAAACAACCGAGCATACTCTCGCACAGAAATCGTACACGCTCACGAGCGTTCATGTATGACTCCGGGACGTACTCCTGCCTAAAGGCAACACAGAAACTATCCCAAGTGATCTCCACACCGGTCTCCTCTAGCGTCCTCGAAGCGCCACGCCACCAACGCTCCGCATTCTTCCTCAACACCAAACTCAATCGTAGCATATCGTCATACTGAACACGATCGAACAAACCAGTGATGTGCCGTAGCTACGAATCCGCATCCTCGCTAGACTCGTCACCGTTAAAGATCTGGGGACTCATCCGTTGGAACCTTGCCATCACAATGTCCATGCTATCCACACGGGTTGTCAAGTAGTCAACTTCATCCTCCACCCGCCTACTGCGACCACGGGAAGGGAAACTACGCTGATCCTCGTTTTGACCTCCAGACTCGTCCTGAAACTGCCCTCTACCTCTACCCCTACGTCTAGCGACATCTCTCTACGAAGGCACTAAACAGGATAAGGAAACACAGAATAGAAACAGCATAGAAATCACAGATCACACAAACAATATGCAGCACATAAGTCACATAGTCACGCACAAGCAACACACAACAATGTGCCTAGACTCAAATGTGATCAAAGAAATCGAGCTTATCCCAGCTTAAGCTCTGATACCAAAAATGTCAGGCCTCGTGCTCACATCAGTGACAAAACACGCAAAAACATACGGAAGCTACTAAAAAGCGGGTAAAATTTTTTGTTTTTGGCCTGACAGAAAGATAACATAATTTAAAATACAACAATACTCAAAATAATCCCAGTTTTTATAAATCCACAACAGCACCGATCAATCAAGTACCACAGATGCCCAACGGCTGAATACAACACACGTACTGAAAGACTACTAGATATAACAGACTAAGCATCACCCGGGACATCCCACCTGAAGTGATACCAGTGCATATAAATATTGCACATAACTGGGACACTCTAACCATCTCCTGGGGCACCACCAGCTGGATCAAAACTCGACCAGCTGCAAATCCGGGAAAACCTGAACAACAAACAGGCAAACAAACACAACAGCCCCAGAGGGACCTCGGGGTCAAACCCTAGTACGGAGAGCAACTATAACACAGCAATGAATAGCAAAAGATAAAATGCAGATGCTATGCATGTGGGACAATGCAACAGCCACAGGCTACAACCAAGGAAGGGAGCCAAGGAATTTAACAGCTGACAACAGATTCTGCGAAGAATGGTGGCCACTGGTGTGTGTACAAGCATACGGGAATTACCCGCTCATGTTTACACCACACCTGAATACCAGATGTATCAACAACTCAACCTGCTGTTGCCCAACCCATGAACTATGGTAGTTAACCACTCGACGCATGAGGGCTAACGGACCAGTAGGGAGATGAGAGTGCGGTATTGCCGCTCGCCCTCGCATCCTGGTAAGAAAATAGAGCAACAACAAAGCACGACTACAACAGCTGAAATGGAAATGATCATGCGTATGCAATGCAACAGCTGAACAACATATAAATAACAAGCAATGCACACACAACAATCAAACATAATATCCATGCCAATTCCAGCCGTAATACAAGCTCAACATCCGTACCTCTACTATTGAGCTACAATTACCACATGCACAGCTGCTACAACAAAGTCCGAGCAACACAGATCTGTCACCTGCTAAGCCAACACAAGCTACTGCTCAAAGACTGAAACACAAAACAACAGCAGCTGGGAGCTACAACTCCACCAGCGCTTATCTACCTTCCTAACTCAACGAAAAGCTCTAACAAAGCTTAAAGGTAACATCTTTACTTACCCCAACGATTTATCGGCACGGCAGGGGACACTTATGCTAGCAAACTACACAAGGGAGATGTCTTAGCGATCCTACGATCCTCTTCCAGCTCCTCCAAAGCCTTCTAAAGAGGTATATAACGAAGCGCCTTAGCGAGAGGAGTCCAACGCTACCACTCTCACTCTCGTCGGAGTTGTCTACCACCGGAAATTAGGACGGATAAGGTTACGATGAACAATGCTTAGGGTTCACGACAAAGATTGGGAAATGGGGGAAAATATTTCTAAGTATCGGGGAACCAATAATAGAGAACAGCAGCCAAGGCCTCTATTAAATACACTTCTCAACAGTCGACAGAAGTTGGAACAGATTCCACCGACAAAACAGTCGTCACAACTAATTTTCCCAACCAGCAGCTGAAATCACGCATCAGCTTTTGCCTATCGCTATTATAACAACCAGCGGTTGAATCTTTCAAACAACACTAAGACTAAACGACGTCGCACCAACTTAACCAAACCACGTCGCAGAGGAACACGTCACCTCGCTATCAACAGCTGATTCACAAACCAGCGGCTGAATAAAACAACGCACCATATCTCTCAACAGCTGATGTCTATCATAACCAACAGCTGGTACAAAGCGTTCCACTCAAAACGCTGTCGTGTTAACTAATACAAACGACGTAGCTTCGATACCCGCTAATAAACACACTAGCGAAACCAACAGCTGGTTCCTGGTTACAAAACTTCGTCGCTTCAGAGTCCCTTAGAGCTCTCTACTGATCATCGCAACTAACAACCAACAACTGATCACTCGCAACCACTGGCCTCTCGCAATAGCTGGATACGCGCTAATACACTAACGTTGGAAATCCACGTCAGCATTGCTGCTGCTTCCTACCAACACGCAACGACTGAAATACCAACAGCTGACGCGATCACTCAACGGCTGATATCTAATACTACTACTGATTCTAACACTTAGGCAAATTCGATGTCTACGCCAAGCACGTCGACCAACACCTGATTGCGAAAACACAGGTCTCACATGGGGTCGGCCGTGCTCAGGTAGTCGACGGTCGTCCATGTTTGGCCGGATTTGGCGGCGGTGGCGGGATTGAGAAAGGAGGGTCAGGGTTGAAGTTTTGGGGCAATTTCGAAAATTGTAATTTTTTTGGGGTAAATTTCGAAATTTTGGGATATTTCTGGGACTGATTTGAAATTTTCGAATTTTCAAAATTAAGGGCTGTTTCGTTGTTGCAATATTCTGAAATTTTGAAATTCGGTAAAATTTGGATCTCTATAGATTTGTTTCCAAATTTTTTGGATATTTTCATGTTTTGCATATTTTTTTGAAATATGTTATCATAATTAATTTTCTTATTTTGCATGCAATTAATTGTTATGTTTGATGTTATTGTTATGAAAATAAGGATAGTTTGTTCATATTTAGTATATTTCCTCCATAATTGGTGAACAAATTAAATTCCATAAATAAAATTTTGGCTTATAAAGTTTTCCCTAATTTGAATAGTAATTATGATTTGACACATGAATACAAGATCTAAGAGAGTCCTTCATATACCTACTATTAACTCTTAGACAATGTTGATTGTGTCAATTTTAATTATTATATCAAATATTAAGTAAAGCCAAAATATTTGTCCAGTGAACCGTGTAATTTTAAATAATTAAGGTTTAGCCACATCACCCTTAAATATGAAAAATTATACATTAAGGGGATTTGGATCACATTAAGGACATAAATTGTGATTCATTATATGAGCATAATAATTTTACCCCACAGGGATTTTTGTTATGTTTGTGTAATTACTTAGGATAATATATCATACTATATTTTCCTTAATTTACCCACAGGAGTTAAGGAAAATTAATTTGATAGTTTTATCAAAAATTTTATAAAATCTAATAGAATTAAGACTTTAGCCCACATGCAAGTTTTATGTCGCTAGATTTTTTTCATGATTTACATTGGTAAACATGATTTTAACTCAAAATATTTACTGATAAGCATGTTATTTATTTATTCTATGCAGTACAACCTGGTAATTAATCTGATAAACATTGTGATATCCCCGAACTTAGGGGAGATAACTACAAAGTCTGGAAAGAACGAGTTCTCTTTCATTTAGGGTGGTTGGACATTGATTATGCCATAAGGAAAGACGAACCCACGGCTATTCACGAATTCAGTGAACCAGATGAGATTGCTCTTTATGAGAAGTGGGAGCGATCTAATCGCCTCTGCGTTATTTTCATAAATACAAAAATCTGTACCGGCATTCGTCGTTCGATTGAAGGGCATGACAAAGTCAAGGACCTACTTAAGGAAATTGATGAACAATTTGCAACTTCAGACAAGGCCCTTGCAAGCATCCTGATAATGGAGTTCTCATCACTGAGACTCACCAGTGTGAAAGGTGTGCGAGAGCACATCATGAAAATGAGGGACATAGCGGCTCGGATGAAAACACTTGAGGTGGATATATCTGATAACTTTCTTGTGCACTTCATTTTATGCACTCTTCCACAGCAATATGGACCTTTCAAAATCTCTTATAACACACATAAAGATAAATGGTCACTCAATGAATTTATTGACCATGTGTGTTCAAGAGGAAGGAAGGTTGTTGATGGAAACCAGTGATAATGTTCTGTTAACATCACAAGGAAAGTCTTCCAAACAAGCTAAAGTCAAGGGGAAGGGGAAAGGAAAACTTTCACCCCAACCTGACATTAAGAAAGAATCCAAGTGTTTCTTCTGTAAAAAAAGGGGACACGTGAAGAAGGATTGCACTAAATTTAAGGATTGGCTTGAAAAAAAAGGTATTCCTATCTCTTGTGTTTGTTATGAATCTAATATGGTAAATACGATTTATAACACTTGGTGGATTGACTCTGGTTCTACAATCCATGTGACAAATACCCTACATGATATGCAAAATCTAAGG
>KV014393.1:122314-134367 GCA_001598015.1 Dorcoceras hygrometricum | reverse complement strand
TTGTTGGGAATGGTACAATGATTGATGGTCTTTTCTCAATTTCTTTACAAAACAATCGTAACACTACTATGCATGTTCACGCGGGTATTAAAAGATGTGTTATAAATGATAATTCCTCTATTTTATGGCATCGGAGACTAGGTCATATCTCCATTGATAGAATTAAGAGATTAGTAAAAGATGGAGTACTTAGTACTTTGGATTTTATTAATTTCAAGACTTGTGTTGACTGCATTAAGGGCAAGCAGACAAACAAATCTAAAAAGGGTGCCAAGAGGAGTACTACATTATTAGAAATCATACATTCAGATATATGCTGTCCAGATATGGATATGCATAGTCCGAAATATTTCATCACCTTTATTGATGATTACTCACGATACATGTATATCTACTTGCTTCATAATAAGAACGAAGTTGGATGCCTTTAAATTTTTAAGGCTGAAGTAGAAAAACAATGTGATAAACAAATAAAGATCGTGAGAACTGATAGAGGTGGTGAATATTATGGTAGATACACTGAGAATGGACAAGCTTTAGGTCCTTTTGTGAAGTTTCTTCAAGAAAATGGGATTGTTGCCCAATACAATATGCCTGGTTCTCCGGACCAAAATGGTGTCGCTGAAAGAAGAAACCGAACTTTAATGGACATGGTTAGGAGTATGCAAAGCAACTCCAAACTTCCTAAATCCTTGTGTACAGATTCTCTTAAAACGGCAGTGTACATATTAAATCGAGTTCCAACCAAGGCCGTCCCAAAGACGCCATTTGAATTATGGAAAGGTTGGAAACAGAGTTTGCAACATATATGCGTTTGGGGATGCCCGTCTGAAGTAAGAGTTTATAATCCACAAGAAAAGAAACTAGAACCAAGAACTATAAGTGGATATTTCATTGGGTATGCCGAAAAATTCAAAGGGTATAGGTTCTATTGTCCATCTCATAGCACTAGAATTGTGGAATCAAGAAATGCCAAATTTCTTGAGGATGACTTGATTGGTGGGAGTGATAGTTCCCAAGATATAATTCTTGAGAATGATCACATTAATGATCAATCCTCTTATTCAAGAGATCCATTGGTCATTCGCACCCCTCAAGATCCAATGGATGTTGAACAACCAATACATGAGAATCCACAGAATGCTGATAACAATCTAGATGATCATATTGTTCAAGTGGAACAAGGGGAAAATGTTGATCAGTCCACTGACCAACACACTCTCCAAAGTGACACCTTAAGAAGATCAACTAGAATAAGGAGATCAGCAATACCTAGTGACTATTTCGTGTATCTGCAAGAATCGGATTTTAATGTTGGAGCCGATAGTGATCCTGAAACATTTTCACAAGCCATAAGCTGTAGTGAATCAAAATTATGGTACGATGCTATGAATGAAGAAATGAATTCTATGACGAACCATTGGATGTAAATGGGTCTTTAAGACAAAGAAAGACTCATCAGGCAACATTGACAGATATAAATCAAGACTCGTTTCTAAGGGATTCACTCAACGCGAAGGAATCGATTACAAAGAGACATTCTCTCCCGTCTCCAAGAAGGATTCTTTTCGCATTATTATGGCATTAGTTGCACATTTTGATCTTGAGTTGTAACAAATGGATGTGAAAACAGCATTTCTAAATGGTGACCTAGAGGAAGAGGTTTACATGAAACAACCTGAAGGATTTTCCTCTAGTGGTGGTGAGCACTTGGCGTGCAAGCTTAAGAAATCCATATATGGATTGAAACAAGCATCCCGTCAATGGTATTTAAAGTTTCATGATGTCATCTCTTCATTTGGTTTTGTCGAGAATGTCATGGATCAATGTATATACCAGAAGGTTAGTGGGAGCAATATTTGTTTCCTCATTCTGTATGTGGATGATATAGTACTTGCAACCAATGATAGGGGTTTTCTATATGAGGTGAAACAATTTCTATCTAAAAACTCTCTGATTCAGACTATGCTGGCTGCATGGACTCAAGAAAATCCACTTCAGGATATATTTTCTTGCTAGCCGGTGGAGCTGTATCTTGGAGAAGTGCAAAACAGTCTTTGACTGCTACTTCCACTATGGAGGCTGAGTTCGTATCTTGTTTTGAGGCCACCTCACATGGTGTTTGGATGAAGAGTTTCATTTCTGGTCTTAAAGTTGTGGATTCAATTTCTAGACCATTGAGGATATTCTGTGATAATTCAGCTGCTGTCTTTATGGCTAAAAACAATAAAAGTGGGAGTTGAAGCAAGCACATCGACATAAAGTACTTAGCCATAAGAGAACGTGTTAAAACAAACAGTGGTCATTGAACACATTTGCACTGAATTGATGATTGCCGATCCATTGACTAAGGGCATGCCACCGCAAAAATTTAAGGATCATGTAGACAGAATGGGACTAGGTTCCCTTATGTAATTATTGTAAGAACAATTTTCAGTTATTAATGAAATTTTATTACGATGTTTCTCATATTTTGAGTACACATTCATTGTTTGAGAAATATCACTAAAGTTGGACCTTGAATAAACATGAGGTTTATTCATTAAGTTATATCTGTAGAGGAACATAATATATCGTGATACATGGAAGATAATACTCGATCTTAGGGGACTTATCGTCATGATTCGTGTATTTTGTTTACTCATTTTGTGATGATGAGATACATATGTGCCAAGTGGGAGACTATTAGAAATATTTTATCCGGATATAAAAAATATTATCTCATTAAATGGCACATATAGATTTTGATTGAGATTTATCATGCACATCCTTTTATCTTTATTAAGTGGCCAAATATTGAAAGATTTAGATGTGCACAATCTATAAGAGTTTGAATCAATCAAAATACCTAAAGATGTATCTTATCGAGATTTGTCACAATCTTGATAGATTTGTTGATGGCACAAATCATCTATAAACAGTGGCGCTGGGTCCCTAAGCACACACACCTAAAATCATTCACACCATCTATTATGTGGTCTGGAGTGCTTAGAAGACTCTGTAGCAATTCAGTTCGTTGCTCGTGATGTTTAAAGTTCCGCATCAGAATCAATGGCTGGAGGTAATTCTTGATCCGTTTTCCACATTCAGTATCATGTTATTCAGTCAAACATGATTTAATTCTTACACATTGATCTTTTCGACTGTTGTAACGAGATTTGCTTTAAGTAAATGAGAGAGACAACTTACGTTTAAAACAAAGAAAATGAGAGTCGCAGCGGTATAAAACTTTAATATACTTGAACATCCGTCTTACTAATCTTAACTCTCAGTCGAATGCATTTCAAAAGAGATTCAGATAGTTTGGAGAAGAACTCTTAACTCAAAAGGTGTATATGATAGAGCTGAGCATTTGTGAGGACAACCATATATGGATTCTTTTCCATACATCTTTGTCAAATCATTAATGGTTTTCACAATCTGTCCTGTCAAAATTATCAGATCCATATGTTTCACATACAGACTATTAGTGTTGTTCAAAATAAACCTGTTGGGAGAGCTAATAATAAATTATGACATCGAATTACATATTATTGTAGATCATATATATCAAAAGAATTCTACCCACGAACTCTGACACTTTGATTGGAATATGTCAACCGACGGAATAGAAATTTGTTTCCTTCTATTTGTAATAACTAAAAAAATCAAAATAAAATTTATTATTAAATGGTTATAGGTATGTTACTTGACTGAATTGACTGATTTGTTTATATTATTGATTCACTTAATGACTACTTTTTGTCCAGATAATCTTAAACCTCAAGTATCAGCACAGAAGCATTTTAGTTGCAAGCTTAGTGTTGGCTAGGAAAACAGATATGACATGACTTTGATGAACACAAAACTTTCTATGTTGCGTACTGATGCATTTACTTGAGTGTGCATGTCAGATCTGAAGATCAGCTCGGAGCTTAGTAGTGAACAGATAAGAGCTGGTTGGCGAACATGAAGAGCTGAGCTCAATTTAGAAGCACAGAAGAGAATCATATCTGGATATCAGATCAGAATGGAGCTTTGTTATTATTGAGATCAGCTCCGGGCTTAGCCAATATCAGCTCAAAGTTCAGCTTTTAATTTAGATTAGAACGGATCAGATCATATAGATCAGATCAGATAAATCAGATCAGAGTGAACGCCATAGAGAATATCATATCAGATCAGATCAGCTCACAGTGAATAGAACAGATAAGATTAGGCGATCAGTTCAGACACAGATCAGCTCAGAAGAGATAATATTAGAAGCATTGATGAGCTGAGAGCAGATACTGAGAGAAGAACGGATTGGGGAATCGACCAGATCAACTGAGATACCAGCTCGGACATATCAGCTTATAGCGAGAAGTATGATATCAGAACAGAAGAAGAATGTTGGTCCCGTTACATGGGTACCAGATCGTAAAAACTCTCTGATACCAATTGTTGGTCCCGTTACACAGGATACCCGATCACAAAAGAGCTCTGATTCCAAGTGTTGGGGTCTAAAATGGGGGTAGTGTACGTGAGCTCTCACACAGATTACGTAGGCTCTCACACAGTTTAAGACATTGACCCTTAAGTTACATGCAATTTAAAATTGGTTTGGAAGCAAAGCAGCGCGCAACACATAACCGGATCGCGCATGAAACATACCAGCAGTGCGAGCTGGTTCAGCATATGCGATCTGGTTTAATTTTAGCTTAAGCTGCAATAGCTCAGTGTTCTTGAAGTTTAAGTGCACCGAGATACAGATTGAGTAAAGAAATAGAATCATGTGGAAATAACTCAAACTGAACTCTTATATTCGAAAGCTTATTTTATGTTTTAGTAACACTTGTTAAATATGCAATGCATATGAATGTAAATACACAAAGCTGTAAAGATATGCTGCAATTTGTTTATGGAAGTTCGGAGCTGAATCTCCTACGTCTTCCCTTCTTCCGCAATCGGGAAGGATCCACTAGAAGACTTTGATTGAATTGACCCTCACTATAACCCGATCCTACGACCAGCAGTACAAAAGAACTCCTAGCCACCACTGCACACCAGCCCGCAAACTGTGTGTGTCTAACTTCACTTCTTTACTGCCTCAGTGAGAAAGACTACATACACTTCTTTAACGAATCAGTGCGAAAGATAACGTAGAATTGTTTAACTTGTCTGTCCAAAGACTACAATGGAGATGTTTTTAATTCACATTCACTCTAATCTGTTTCGCTCAACTCTCGAATGTGAGTGAATGTGTATGTGTGTGAGATTTTCAGTGTAAGTACAATCTCTCAAATATAAAATCTCACACACTGGGAAGTTCTCCTCTCTGAGCTGGTCTCTCGATGTCTTCCCAGGGTTGTGCAGTGGATTTGTATTCTGTTTTAGCTTATGCACACCCACTCTCTCTGCTCGGCTCTATCTTTAATTCTTTCTCCTGCTCTTGATATATAAAGCCGCTTAGCAGATTTGCTCGTTGGACACAAGCTTGTAGCCGTTTGAAAAGTCTTCTAACACTATTGTACTTGCGTCCTTTGGCTTTTAATGCGTTGCAGGCTTTATTTGACTTGAGCTCTTCTTATCGGCGCTTCTGTAGCCTTTGCTATCTTCGAGCTCTATTCGTCTCGATCAAACAAATTAGTTTGTCTTTTAGTATTTTGAGATTACACAAACTAATTTATTTGATCTGGCGCAAGACTTCTGATCTGGTCTTCCAGCTGGTGTCCTTTCAGCTGGTTTTCTTCAACTGTTTCATCCCTGCGCTGGTTGCTTCATTGAGCTGTTCAAAGCTCTCTTCTTATCCTCTCTATCTGCTCTTGTTAGAAACTGCTCTTGAGAAACTCTTCTAATTTTCTCTTGTCATCTGTTCTTGAGCTAAGATGCTCTTGTTCTTATTTCCAGCTGGTCTCTAATCTGCTCTTCATCGGATCTCTCTGCGCTTGATCCCTGAACTGATCTTGCATCAAGCTGGTAGACCAGCTTGGGTCCCTGCAATCTGGAAGACTTCTGCTGTACCAGCTCGGGCGTCCCTCACGGTTCCAACATAGAAATCTTCAACTGTTCCAGCTTGGGCGTCCCCTTACTGTTCCAGTCTGGATGCCTCCCTGTCTCCTTAACCAAGTGCACTGTACATCGCACGCAAAACGTTAGTAGAATAATAACAGATTTTGTGTGAATCAAAACTTAGATTCTTATATGTAAAAACAGGTCCAACAAAGAATCACTGAGCAAGAACAGAGTAGTTTCGAGATCAGATTGGAGCCTTGCAACATATCAGTTCATATGAGAAGAGAAGAGCTTAATTGATAGAACAGATCAGCTCGGAGTCCATATCAGATCAGCACGGACGATCAGATCAGGCACAAGCTCAGATGAACAAAGCAGTTTGAACAAGATCAAATAAGTACTGAATCAGAAAAGGTTCAAACTGATTTGTTAAAGTAAAACAAAATGCCAAAAGCAGTTATATATGAATCATTGTGGTGCTACCAGGACATGGTCACTAGAATAGTACTGTGAAGTTGTACGAGGCTAGTACAACTATTCTAACGCTCTTTTACATTTTGGATTTATTCGAATATGTATACCGGATATATTTGTTACCGTTGAATCCAAATGATATGAAAACGTGTGAAAACCCATAAATTTAGCTCTCGGAAATCAGCCCACGAAAAAAAGTCAGATCACGGATGGTCAACTCGGCTTTGGTAAAGTCAACTCAGCTCACGGATGGTCAAACTCAGATTTGGTAAAGTCAACTCAGCTCACAGATGATCAACTCAGATTTGGTAAAGTCAACTCAGCTCACGGTGGATGGAACAGATCACGCGGTATAGGCCGAATTTCGTGTGAACTGAGCAGCTTACAACATGCAAACCGCTCTCGCCAAAGCTGACCACAGATTGGAACAACCAAAGCTGAGAACAGCAGGGTATTCCAAGCTGAACCCAGTACAACAGTGCCCAATACTGGAGCTATATGCTGGACCCCAAACAGATTTACAGATTAAGGATCAGCTTTCAGCATACCCAGGACAGATCACGCACACAGATCACACATACGGATCAGCTCACGAACTTCAGCAGAACTGCTACACACGTTACAAATCAGACTGCATTTGGAAAGCCAACCATCAAAAATCGTAACTGCCAATTTATAGAGATTAATGGCCAAGTAAATTGCCCAATTCAATGCCCTTAACAGCCAGATTTATGGCCATCAAAGCAGGAATTTATGTCTGTAACAGCTGACCTTTGAACTCCCTGTTTCTACACCTATAAATAACTTGCTGTGGCATCAAAAAGACCCACACTCATCCCGAAAATTATCATTATAATACCAGTAAGCTCCCACGTTGAAACCCTGCTCGAGCTGCATCACAGTGCTATGCGAAGTTCACCAGATTTCGTATACCAGATCTGAGATGAATACTGTTTCTGCCACCTTAAACCAAAAACTTCAGGAGACGGTAAGTGGGATTTTGTTATGTATTCATTCTAAAATATTATATGGTATTCATGCTACATTTTGTCTTGAATTATCATTCGAGTTTTCGTTTCGTGTCCAATTCACTATGATCGATGCTCTGTTTTAGCACTGATATTTCTATCGTAATATGGGTCTACAGAATATTTAGCACTCTGATTTACTATGTGTAACTATGGCCTTGATCCCTTAGAGAATTTAAAATTAGGGACTGATCAATAAACCATAGAAACGAAGTAATTATCAGTGCTACCTGTTCTCTGTTATATGCTCTGCTCTGTTCTGATGATGAAATTCAGTATATATATGTATATTTTTGTTATGCTCGAATGGTACCACCACTTGCTGAGTGTTTCCCCAAACACTTATCTCTTACTTCTCCCACCTAGATAAAAATGAAGAACAGGTTGAACATGACGAGCAAGAGATGTTCTGGGGCTGGTGAAGACTTAGTATTGGTTAATGTAATTTTCGCTTCCGCAAAATTTTGATTTTCAGTTGTAAAGACGATTATTTTGATTATGTAAAAGACTGGTTTTGAGCTATACTATGAGGCTTAAATGTTTTACAATTTTATAAGTTTTTAACACTGTCGATGTCACGAGTCTTGGTCTCCGGGCGTGACAAAAGGTGCTAACATCAGACGAAGAAAAGTAGTGGGAAGTGGGAAAAAGAAAAAGAAAAAGAGAGAGAGAGAGAGAGGAGTCTGGAAGAGGCGCATGTGTATAGTTGAGAGCTGGTACACACAGGTGGCAGCTGGTGTACAAGCTGAGAGCTGATGCCCAGGTGTGAGCTGGTGCACATCCGATAGCTTAAACTCAGAATCACTATAGTCGACTGCACAACTTGGGAAGATGATGAAGATATTAGCTTAGGAAGAAGCATTTCAATGTAAATCTCTCTCACACACAGATTCACTCACATATTTGAGAGCCGAGAGCTTAATGTTTAGATGAGTGAATCACCCACAAAAGCATAATTGATTTAGTCTCCGCACAAAGACATAAACTTGGTGCTGAGTGTAAATCTAGGAGTTCAGCTCAGGTGCGGTCTGACTGAGTGGGTTTGTACAAGTGGTTGTATAAATCAAAGTCTTCTAACGAATCCTTCCAGCAGTGGAAGAAGGGGAGACGTAGGAGATTCAACTCCGAACTTTCAGACACAAATTCTGTGTTCTATTTGTTTGTGAGCATTCAGCTTTCATGTTTTTAAGTGTTTTAACAAAACAATTTTAGAGAGCATGTCAGGTAATTTTTCCGCTTGGTGTTCATGAAATCAGATATACTTCTCGGTGCTCATAACTTTCAAGAACATGAGTTATTGCGACTCAGGAATCAGATCGAGCACGACCAGCTCTGGTGAGCATCGCCTTGATGCATTATGAGCTGGTCAGCCCCTCCACACTCCTTGCTGTTTTTAAAACCCATTTGAAAAGCACGCGATCTGAGTTTTTGATCCATGAATTGGTACCCGAGCCGTGTGAGAGCTCCCAAGTATCAGTTCTCGGACCCTTCACTTAGTTTATATTCTAAATAGAAAAAAGTGAGTGAAAATATATTAGGTTGCCAGAATGTGAGGGACATGAACTTTATGGTCCAGAAAACGCAATTCGGCAATCTATGTGCTGTAGATTTTAGTTTATCTAGTCAAAATTTATGGCTTATGATGATGAGACAAGTCCACATAACAAATGCCGATGAAACGTGGTTTGTTGTGAATGATTATCCAGATATATTTTCGAGAATTGAGTATGCCTTGATAAATGGGTTGGATTGTTCCGATAATTTCCGTGAAGAATTATTCGATGTTTCAAACTTTTGTATTAGGGATTTCAAGGTAGTAATAAAGTATCTGTAAAGGAAGTTGAAAGATCCGAAAAGCGGGGATGAGATATTGAGTATAGAGAGAGTAAATATGGCTACAAACTTTGTATATGGTGTACTGTGGCGTGTATCGCCAATAAAAATCCTCAAGTTGGTAAACTTATTTTGAGCTATATTGATGATTTTGGTACTTTTAATAAATAAAGTACAATGGCTTTCAGAGGAGCTCTCCGTAGTTTGAGATGTAAGTTGAAAACAAAGAAGATACATTGAGCGGGAAAGTAGACTACGGTAAGAGTTATGGAACTTGTGAAATGAAGGGATTAGTCTTTCCTTTACATGTAAGTAAATATTTTATTTTTTCTCATTTATGTTTTCAGATTTTTATTATATTTTTTTTCTGGTTTGTGTTTTAGATTCTTTCATATGATTGTTCAGCCGTATTGGAGACCGATTTGTGCAAAAGAGAGACGAGACCACATATCTCTACAATGTAGTTGCCGGTGGATTGCAATCAAATGGAATTAAAAAGGATTTCCCAGATATAGTGATGTGCTAAGATAAAATTTAAGCTAAGTTTTGGAGATAATAAATTGATTCGGATTTAATCAGTTCATCACAAATGGTAGCTAAGCAATTTTGCTAGAGCAGATCAGCTGAGTACATGAATTGTTGGGATTTGACTTTCAAGAGAATTTATAGTCGTTGGAAATATCACAGCAACAATCAGAATGTTGACATAGATGTTTATGTGGATTGTTTTACCAAGCTTAAAAAGAGGAGCATTTAATGCATAACTATGGACTATACAAACTGCATTAAATGCTCAGGTACAAAGGTACAAGGATTTTTAGTGACAGGGGTTTCGGTTTGAAATTATTAATGTTAGATACAAAGCCTATAAATACTGAAAGATTTGAAGAGTTGAGATTACTAACTGACAAAAATTCACGGAACTACGATTTTGAAACAAGAAATCAATATTGTTGTGAATAAATGCTCAGCTGCTAACTCGATCGATCTTAATCGAAGTGTATTTCAATGGAATTTTAAATAGCTTACTCACGCCATAAACTCTATTTTCTGATCCAACAAGTGGTATCAGAGTGGAGTTATCTCAGTTTTGAATAAAATTGATTTTAAATCATTATTATTATGGCCCCTTTCAATAAAATTTCCATATTCTCAAAAGAAAATCATGATGACCGAAAAAATTTGTATTAAGGAACAGTTCACCATACAAGAAAACGGCATGTGGTTCGTCATTGTAGATGAACCACTAAGACTCTTAATGCCAACACTGCTATCGTAGTAGCTGCAAGTGCTATGCCCATAGAGAATTCTTGATTAAAGCGGAATGTAGAAGACAAAAGGAAGGACAAATTTTTGGATAATGTGACATAGGATATTCTCTATAAGAGGCTGGATAAGAATATGTTTAGCAAGATTAATATGTGCTCCATGGCTTAGGAAATACAAGAGAAGCTCACCCAACTCTATGAGGGGAATGAACACACCAAGGAGAATAAGCTTGCAGTAGCCCTACAAAATTTTGAAAGCTTCAAAATGAAGGAAACAAATATATGATGGATTTTGATGAGAGATTCATCAGCATAGTCATCGAGTTGACTGCTTTGGGCAAGGAGTATTGCAACAGAGAGCTTTCACTGAAAGTGATGAATGCACTGCCAGGGAATAAAATGTGAAGACGATGGAAATGCGGGAGTCCAAGGATCTCAATAGGCTCGAAATATGCAACCTGTTTGATGAAATGAAAGCATACGAATTTGAGATGAAGACCAAATAGGAGGCTGGACCATCAACATCATAGCCTACCAAAGCCCTTGCTACAATGTCTCACTTTGTCAAGAAGTTAGGGAACTTTATGATGAAAAATCAATCAAATCAAAATTGACAATTCTATACAAAATAAAGAACTTATTCTACTGATTTTTACGTTTTTTTAATTGTGGTAGGACACTTCGCTGCTAACTGCAACAAGCCGAAAAAAGATGAAGCAAAAAACAAGGAGTCTTTCAGGAAAAGAAGAGATAAAAACGTGCTTGTCACAGAGGAGACAAGAGCAAGTGGGCCGAGATAGATCGGGTGAGTTTAGCTCAAGCAGCTCATCCAGTGAAAGTGAGAGAAGAAAAAAATTCACTGCATCATGGTGGGTGATAGTGATGAGGTATTTTATTTCGCTTCTACCGAAATTTGATGAGATGACCTTATTTTTGCACTAAATGAGATGGTCATAGTATACATTGCACTAAATGAGATGTCATAGTTGTTAGAGTAGATGCCCAACTAGCCAACTTGTGGCGTGTGGGTTTTATAGACTCTTGTACAAACAATCTTTATATATGATATTCGCATTTTCTTATATGGCATTCTTTACTTTCATTATGTGTGTAATGATTCACAATTGTGTTGAGTAAAGACCTAGAATACACTAAAGCGTATGTTAGATGTGATAGTGGGTATGACGGCTATCATGAAACACATCTAATAGTCGCTGTGTGTTCTGAACGTGTTCCTAGTCGATTGGGCCGTCAAAATGAGGATAAGGCCGCCCGAGTTCGAGACTAGTATCTGCGATGCGAAGTACCATGTTTCATTGGTAGGGAACATTGTGATGTTCTGAGCATGCAGATAGATAGTGACCTGGTGATCTATCAAACTACCCTCGTTCGGACTTTCCAAGTGGTTACCTTGTCGAGTGGATAAGTCCGAGGTCTTGGTTGTACTGATTAGTCCTCACGACTCGAAACGTCATTG
>KV014393.1:102116-114742 GCA_001598015.1 Dorcoceras hygrometricum | reverse complement strand
AGTACTTGTGTGACCCTCAATGGTTCAGGGATACTGCTAGCCGTGGGCCCACAACCATTGTGGCTTCGGAATCACAATTCCGGACTTGCCCAACGAATCATGGTAAGAGCGTCTAGCAACATCGCCCCATGATCCCCTAGGTATCACTGTTAGTGCCTGCAAGAACCAGTTGGTCGTGGTTAGCGTATAGTACGGTCCTTTCAATCCATATATCCTGATCAGATCAACGACCATTGGTAAATCGAGAGTCGCTATAGATCCGATAGCTGTGCATACATCTTGGAGATCAAATAGTGACATCACGAGTATAACTAGGTAAACACATTTACCTAAAACACTTCTAGTACTCTGGCCAGAGATTTATACACTATTATCCCCTCAGATAGCATAGGATATCCACGCATGTCTGCGATCGGTGAATCCTCGACAACGATGCATCGACTCCTACATGCATCGGGGTCTCACCCAATCCCGACGCCTTATGACCCCAAGTGAGTCGGCAAAAGGGTCAAAGTGAGACGCCTATCATGTAGAGTCTCAATGACGTTCCGAGTCGTGAGGACTAATCAGTACAACCAAGACCTCGGATTATCCACTCGACAAATGGTAACCACTTGGAAAGTCCGAAGGAGGGTAGTTCGATAGATCACCAGGTCACTATCTATCTGCATGCTCAGAACATCACAATGTTCCCTACCAATGAAACATGGTACTTCGCATCGCAGATACTAGTCTCAAGCTCGGGCGGCCTTATCCTCATTTTGACGGTCCAATCGACTAGGAACATGTTCAGAATACACAGTGACTATTAGATGTGTTTCATGATAGCCGTCGTACCCACTATCACATCTAACATACACTTTAGTGCATTCTAGGTCTTTACTCAACGCAATTGTAAATCATCATACACACAATGAAAGTAAAGAATGCCATATGGATAAATGCGAATATCATATATAAAGATTGTCATATACAAGAGTCTATAAACCCACACGCCACAAGTTGGCTAGTTGGGCATCTACTCTAACAGGTAGCGTAGAGGAGTCCAATCTGGTGTAGTGCTAAGATCTGAGCTGGTTGACTTTTACTGTAGCTTTGACTGGGAGAATAAAGATAAGTGTTGAACAACACTTAGCCAATTTTAGACCCGATATTCCCTATCTGCTTTCCAGAGAGCCTTCGATACGTACTGTTCCCCAAACCTTTACTGTTCATCGTACTCGATTTCTTCCGATTGTCGTCGATTTATGTCGTCGTTTGGAACAAGGCTGGTGGCGTCGGTTCCTCTCTCCAAGACCTTTCATTTGGTAAGACTTTGGAGCCTTGGGTTTACTTTCGAGTGGGTGCGATGTGGTTGAAGCGTTCGAACATTTTCGCGATTTCCGACCGATGATTCTCCCGTTCCGCTTGAGCTCTTGGGTAAACGTTGGTTAGTGTTTTACATTTCGTTTAGAGCTGGTTATCGTGTTTGAGGGGTCGGTTTGAACTGGGTGAGTTGGTAGCTCCCAGCTATGTTCTGTTGAAATTGTCCCTGAGCTGTTTAAGTATGGCTGAGCAGGTTGTAGCTTCGTGATGATTCGAGCCGTTCTGTTGAGTTCCCCGTGTTCTGGTAGGGCAGTAGACTTGCACGGGCTGTTGGTGCTGTGTTCTTGTCCTCGTGCGATCTGTTGAGGTAGTAGCCGTGAGAAGTTGAGGTACGAGTGAGCTTATACTAGCAGCTTTAATATCAGCTTGAGAATATTTCTATTCGTGTGTGAGCTGCTGTGATTTATGTGCTAGTTGAATCTGCTTGATTGGTTGGTTTACGATGATTATTGTGCTCTTAATTGAATATGTGTGTGAATTATATGCATGGTTGTAAGCATGATTCTGCTTGGCATACACGCATAGCATATTGAGCCTGTTTCTTTGAGACCTGATAATCGCCGAGTCGCGATTTTCCGGTTGAGTCGCCGTGCTGAGAATCCATTGTCGTCACTGAGTCGTGATAGCCAGCTGAGTCGCTGTGATTTGGATTCTGATTGATTATTGAGATTTTATTGCACAGTTGAGTCGTTGTGCCTTGCTTACCGACAGTTCTTGGTAGCCCTCATGCATTGCACGTTTGAAATATTGCATGTCTGATATGATTGTTGTTTTATTGATGCTCTTCGTACTGAGGTTTGACCTCGTTTTATTTTCTCTCTTTGGGCTGCTTTGGTCTGTATTGGCCTTTGCATGGTCTTCAGGTAATCCAGCTGGACCGAGTGGAGCGTCGGCTGGTAGATCCCCATTTTGAGTCCCAGTTATATACTATGTATTGAATTATTGAACTAGGGGATGCCCTTCGTGAATACTGTTTTGGGGGATCTAATTTGTTGAGATATTTGGATGCCCTCAGTATTGCTGCTGTTGTCGTTTGGATTTTTGAGTTAAAATCCTTATTTTGATTATGTTCGTATTTTAAATGATATTTTCAGTTCAGGCCCAAACTAAAAATTTTAGCCCATATTTTATGATTCCGTCTAATTATGATTAATTGAGTAAATGATTTAGATCACCGGGCCTGACATCAGTGTTCTTGAAATATTTGTGCATCGAGATACGAATTGAGTTATGAGATATATCATGCGGAACAACCCAAACTGAACTCTGAAAATCAAAAGCTTGTTAATGGTTTTAAACATATGCAGTTTCGAAATATGCAGTGCATGCATGTTAAATGCAGAAAGCTGTAAATAAATACGCTGCAATTTGTTTATGGAAGTTCGGAGCTGAATCTCCTACGTCTTCCCTTCTTCCGTAACGGGAAGGATCCACTAGAAGACTTTGATTACAGCGGCTCCAGCTGTAATCCGATCTAACAGCCCTCGGCTGCAAGAACTCCTAGCACCTATGCACACCAGCCCGCAAGCTGTGTGTCTAATTTCACTTATTTTGCGCCTCATTGAGAAAGGCTACATAGACTTGTTTAATCTATCCAAAGACTACAAGGAAGTCGTTTTTGTTTTTGATTCATTCATTTTTCTGTTTCGCTCAACTCTCAAATGTATGAGTGAATCGTGTGTGAGATTATAGTGTACGCTCAATCTCTCAAAGATAAAATCTCACACATTGGGAAGTGCTCCTGTCCGAGCTGGTTCCACAATGTCTTCCCAGAGCTTGTGCTGTCAACTTGATATTTCTTTGAAGCTTTTGGTCAGTGCACCAATCCATACTTGGGCACTGAACCATCTTGCACACCCGCTGCCATAGAGTGTGCAAACTTGCGACTAGCACTGTGTTTGCATTCTTCTGTTTTTATGTTCTGGATTTGCACAACACTTTCACGACTTCGTGCATCCGCTCTCTCTCTGTTCTCTCATTATGCTTGTGCTCTGCTCTTGTTATATATAGCCTCTGCGCAGATTTGTCCATTGGACACAAAATTGTTTCCGGTGAAAAGTCTGCTGACACTGTTGTACTTTGTGTCATTTGTATTTTAATGCGTTGCAGACTTTTCTTTACTTTAAGCACGTGAGCACTGCAGACAACACAATAAATCGATTTGAATACTGAAAAGAAATCATCGTACAGTCTCGTATTCAAATTGCTTTGCTCGTAGATTTGATAGCATCTGCTGATATGCTATCTGAGCTGGTTTGATCTTAACCAGCTTGTCTCTGTTTTGCTTCGAGCTGGCTTGTTCATTACACTAAGCTGATCAAATCTCTCTTATTCTCTTTAGATCTCTTCTTCTCTTCTCATCTGCTCTTGTTCAGCAGCTGCTCTTGTTCTGTTCTTTCCTGCTCTTGAACATTTGTTGGGCTCTGAGCTTGTTTCCCAGCTGGTTTCCTTCCCAGCTGGTTATTTCTTTCACCACAAAAATTTCCTCCGCGATTCCTTTGGTACCGGACGGCATGTGGTCTTTTGTCTTCACGTCATCATAGGCGTCGACATTGTTCACGGTCACAGACTCCTGCGTCCATCTCTTTCATAAGCATCCAGCTTGACCAGATCTCTCGATCCGGTTATATCTTCTCTGAGCTGGTTTGTCCTTAACCAGCTTGGCTCTCTATTCTTCTCGTCAAGAGCCTCTGTGTTACTTTCTTGTTCTATTGTTCCATTCAGACACCTTTTCCAAACTATCAGCAAGCACACATTTCTTTTACTGGTTGATTGAACCAGTTCTTCGAGGGTACTTAAACCTTATCCTCGTAGAATTTCAATCCAGCACCAGTGATTATATCCCTTCTATTTGGGAAATAATAATCAGTTCAGTCTATCTTCAGACTGAGATCCCTATGTTGAACTGATTATAGGTGCACTTAGTGATCTTACCTGCACTTGATCACTGTGCTTGTATATTTATCGGCACTTGAACACTGCACTTGTACGCTGTACTTGATCTGCGCTTGATCACTGAACTACTCTTGTACCAAGCTAGTGAACCAGCTTGGTGTTCCCTGCACTCTGGATCTCTTCTGCTGTACCAGCTCGGGCGTCCCCTCACTGTTCCAGCATAGACATCTTCAACTGTTCCAGTGTGAGGCTCTCTGCCCACAATTAATCTTCTAATCTTAATCAGTGGTTTATTTAGATAAACTAAACAAGTTTAACAATCTACTCTGGTTTATACATAAAAAAAAATTTTCACCCGCAGTAGAGTAAATCAGCAGAAGCATCCTTTAATTCAGCTGGTAACGTAAACATGATTCCTTTATACAAAACATCAAAGTTTACAACGGCTACCAGCTCCATTAGCTAGTACACGTTTAATTTGTACATACAAAACCCGACGTAAGCACTTAAGACCAGTTGAACAAATATCTAGACTATCAGCAGGATAGTAAATCTTCGTGCTGCTGATCTAGCGCCTAAGTAGTATCTCTCGCTACCCGTCGTTGCTTCCCACTAGTTCTTTCTTCCTGTTGTCATGCACACATACAAAACAAAACAACAGCCGGATAAACTCCGGTGAGAATCATCTCAATATAATCAGCAGGTACAATAAAATGCATAACAGTGTATCAACTGTAAATGAATGCAATGACATGAAATGATTCTAGTTCTCCTCTTCAATCTCCGAATTGATTCTATATCGGTTCAACGCCATCAAGATTCGTATCCGATCTTGACATGAATATTCATCTATGAAACCTTCTCCGGCTTCGAAAATCAGGCCAACTCAGTCCTGGGCATTAGAATCAATTCAATTCTCTTCAATATGCAAACTCATGCAAATAGAAAAAAATCCACTACCTGTGATGGATCGACACACACATAACTCAAGTTCTAAATCAAGAACAATAATCATATATGTATGTGGTTTCAGCGGAATACTCAAGAACAATCATTCTTGAGTAATCTAGTTCCTGACTCTTCTGTCAGATTATACCTTTGTTTCTCTGTTCTTAACTGCTTCAATAAACGTTCTTACACTCTGTTCCTTGTTTCTGAAGAGTATTGCACGATCAAAGGTTGGTAACTGAGATCAAGATGTTCTCAGCATTTCAAAGCCATGCTTATTTATAGACAACGCTCTTCTGTGTTTCGTGCATCATTTCCAACGTATTCAATTCGAGTTCCACGTGTCACGCTGAGTAATTCAACAGGATATACTTCCACCGCTTCGAGGTTGGATAACGATAAACAAATTCCTCGACTTCTTGTTCATCGTCCTCAGTCGCTGTTCAACTATCGTTGTTCTTCAGCAGACGCAAGAACCAGCTGTTGTAATAACCAGTCGCAACAACAGTAATCAATTCAGTCGCAACAATTCAAAACTCAAAACGATGTCGTTATAACTAATTCCAACGACGTCGTTATATGTCATCAGCTGGCACTACGTCACACAAAAGAACCAGCTGCTGATCGCACATCAAAACGGTGTCGCATTGATCCCTCGACTGGATAACCAGCAGATACTCAAAAACTCTCGACTGATTGCTAAACGATGACGTATCAAAGCTCATATTCATAATTCAAAACGCTGTCGTAGACTCTCTCTGCTGAAACTACTTTCCCCTCGACTGGTTTGCGTTTAATATCAAAACGACGACGTCGCACCTAACCAGCAGATGAAATCAATAATCAGCAGATACACATCAATACTCAGCAGGTACATAAACCAGCAGATGCTTACAAATTCTTGCTGCTGATTTCTTGTGCGTAACAGTAATTAACACGTGGCATTCTCTTATTGATCCATCTATTCGCGCGTTCGTTTTCAGCTGAAATCAACAATAACGCTTCAACTGAATTTCAAAACTCCACCAGTCGCGAGCTACAGTAACCTGCTGCTGATTTTATCAAATCGCCTCGTCTGGTTACTTTGACTGGTTCTCACACTTCGCGATTTAATCAACACAGTTCTTGAGTCATCCAACATTTCCAGAAGAAATCCGAGCTCATAATCAAGCTTTATCAAATTCTTGAATGTCGAAATTACTCCCCTAATCCACTGCTTAATGATTCTGGGCATTACATCCAGCTTGGGCGTCCCCTTACTTTTTTAGTTTGGATCTCCATGTCTTCTCAATCAAGTGCACTGCACATCGCACGTAAACCGTTAGTAGAAGAATAATAGATTTTGTGTTGATCAAAATTCAGATTCTGATCTGTAAACACAGATCCAACAATCTTCCCCTTTTTGATTTACACAAAATCTGAATAAACATATGCACGTATGTTTATGCTTGAAAATATTTCTCCCCCTTTGTGTGGAAATCAAAAAGGGTTTTCAAAATTTTGTCTCCCCCTACATATTAAAAATAAGACTCCGTCTCAACATAGCACAGGGTAATTTTATATTTCAAAGAGAAAAAATTTTACTGGAGACGACAATTTGTGAAAACATGTGCATGAGATGAGACTCTTGAAGACATGATTTGTGCTATTGAAAGATTATCATCTACTCAGACCAGAGGAGTAATAGATGATTCAAGTTACAGAATCTCTTCCATTTTTTCCTAAGTTTTAGTCTAGCCAAACCTAGAGATATTGGCGTCCACAGATCTCGCACAATCTGTTAGCTCGTCGGAACAGATATTGCTGCATTTTCCTTTCAAGAAACTGCTCTGCAATTCAATGAACATTACTCCACCTATATGTATACAATGAGGTTTAAAAACAATTTTGTAGCACAGTAGAACTTTCACAAAAAAGCACCTATCAGAGCAGAAAGTATTTTAAAACCGTTAAAAAAATATCGATTAAAAATATACTTTCAAGAACAATCTACTCTGATACCAATTGTTAGGATCGAATTAGTGGGTGTCTCATGAGTTCTAACACAACTCACGTAAGCTCTCACACAGATTTAGACACCAAACCCTCAAGTTGCATGTATTTTAAAATGTTTTGGAAAAAGGACAGCACACAACACTGGAACCGGATCGCGCATGAACTCTACCAGCAGCTCTGCGATTTGGTCCTGAACACATGCGATCTGGTTTGATATAAATCTTGAGTTGCAATAGCTCAGTGTTTGAAATATTTGTACATCGAGATACGGATTGAGGTATGATATAAATCATGCGGAAACAACTCAAACTGAACTCTGAAAAGCGAAAGCCTTTTAATGGTTTTAAAAATATGCAGTTTCGAAATATGCAATGCATGTATGTTAAATGTAGAAAGTTGTAAAAAAATACGTTGCAATTTGTTTATGGAAGTTCGGAGCTGAATCTCCTACGTCTCCCCTTCTTCCGCAACGAGAAGGATCCACTAGAAGACTTTGATTACACGGATCTCACTGTAACCCGATCCAACAGCCCTCAGCTGTAAGAACTCATAGCACCTATGCACACCAGCCAGCAAGCTGTGTGCCTAACTTCACTTCTTTTATGCCTCAGTGAGAAATGATACATAGAATTGTTTAACGTCTCTGTCCAAAGACTACAAGGAATTCGTTTTTGTTTTTGATTCACTCATTTTTCTGTTTTGCTCAATACGCTCAATCTCTCAAAGATAAAATCTCACACACTAGGAAGTGCTCCTGTTCGAGCTGGTTCCACAATATCTTCACAGAGCTTGTGCTGTCGACTTGATATTTCTTTGAAGCTTTTGGTCAGTGCACCAACCCATACTTGGGCACTGAACCAGCTTGCACAACAGCTGCCATAGAGTGTGCAAACTTGCGACTAGCACTGTGTTTGCGTTCTTCTGTTTTTATGTTCTGGATTTGCACAACACTTTCATGATTCGTGCATCCGCTCTCTCTCTGTTCTTCTCATTCTGCTTGTGCTATACTCTTGTTATATATATCATCTGCACAGATTTTTCCGTTGGACACAAAATTGTAGCCGTTGAAAAGTATTCTGACACTGTTGTACTTTGTGTACTTTGTCTTTTAATGCGTTGCATGATTTTCTTTACTTTAAGCATGTGAGCACTGCACGTGAGAAGAAAACACAGCAAATCGATTTGAATACTGAAAAGCAATCATCGTATAGTCTCGTATTAAAATCGCTTTGCTCGTAGATTTGATAGCATCTGCTGATATGCTATCTGAGTTGGTTTGACCATAACCAGCTTGTCTCTGTTTTTGTTCGAGATGGCTTGATCATTACACTAAGCTGGTCAAAGCTCTCTTATTCTCTTCTAGTTCTCTTCTTCTCTTCTCATTTGCTCTTGTTCACCAGCTGATCTTGTTATGTTCTTTCCTGCTCTTGAACATTTACTGGGCTCTGAGCTTGTTCCCAGCTGGTTTCCTTCCCAGCTGGTTGATTCTTTTACCACAGGAATTTTCTCCACGATTCCTTTGGTATCGAACGGCATGTGATCTTCTGTCTTCACGTCATCATAGGCGTTGACATTGTTCACGATCACAAACTCCCGCGTTCATCTCTCTCATAAGCATCCAACTTGACAAGATCTCCCGATATGGTTTTCTCTTCTCTGAGCTGATTTGTCCTTAACCAACTTGGCCCTCTATTCTTCTCATCAAGAGCCTTTGTGTTACTTGCTTGTTCTCTTGTTCCATTCAGACACCTTTTCCAAACTATCAGCAATCACACCTTTCTTTCACTGTTTGATTGAACCAGTTCTTCGATGGTATTTTAAACCTTATCCTCGTAGAACTGCAATCCAGCACTAGTGATTATATCCCTTCTTCTTTGGGATATAATAATCAGTTCCGATTAAGTCTATCTCTAGACTGAGATCCCTATGATGAACTGATTATAGTTGCGCTTAGTGATCTGACCTGCACTTGATCACTGCGCTTGTATATTCATCGGAACTTGAACACTGCACTTGTACGCTGCACTTGATCACTGAACTGCTCTTGTACCAAGCTGGTTCACCGTGCACTCTGGATCTCTTCTACTGTACCAGCTCGAGCATCTTCTCACTGCTCCAGCGTAGACATCTTCAACTGTTCCAGCTTGGGCGTCCCCTTACTGTTCCAGTTTGGATATCTCCATGTCTTCTCAATCAAGTGTACTGCACATTGCACGTACACCGTTTGTAAAATAATAACAGATTTTATGTTGATCAAAATTCAGATTATGATCTGTAAACACAGATCCAACATAAGAGATCAAGAGGTTTGTTTCTGGAAGTTCGGAGCTAACTCTCCTACGTCTCCCCTTCTTCCTCAACGTGAAGGATTTCCACTAGAATATTTGATTTATACAACCACTTGTACAAACCCAATCCAACAGCCAGCAGCTGCAAGAACTCCTAGCACTCAACCAACGAATCCAGACCCGGTGGTTCGCAAATCCAATGAACACAATACTAAGCTGGTTGTGAAACTCAAGCACTCAACACTCTCTGTCTAAGATGCTACAGTGAAAACTCGACACTACAGAGTGTGTACAACTGTTTCTGTGACACAAGATTTGATATGAAACAATCTATGCGTGTGTATCACTAGCTGTGAGCTGGTTCAGGAATATGAACTCTGCTATTGCTTGTGAAGTTTGTAAGCTTTGTGATTTGTAATTCGTTGGTCTCGTTAGTGTTGGAACCTTCTCACAGCTGATCTGCTATTCTATTTATACTCTTTGGATACAACGATAATAAATGTTACCAGTAGACACGTCGAATGTATCCAAAATGAAATAACTGCGGCGACTTAAATGCCTGTACGATGGTCGTACATCTCCACTAAATGCATTACCCTTTTTAGCAACTCTGCGCCGTCTTCAGTTTGAACCAAACTCTGCATATCTGAAATTAGCTCAAAGTAGTTCCAACGATTACACATTAATTGCAGAGAAGTCAAATGTATCACATCAATCTGTACGTAGCCGCAAACATTCTGAAATTTAATTTGCTAAGTTGTCCTTACTTAGCTGGTTTCTCGATCCGATCTGTGCATCGAATTGCTTTAATCTGGTCTGCACTTATTTGTTCCAATCTGATCTAAAACGTTCTGCTCTTGACCCTATTCTGTTCTATCCCAGATAAACAATTTTGTTGGATCTGTTTATGCAGATCAGAATCTAAATTTTGATTCACACAAAATCTATTATTATTGTACTAATGCTCCACATGAATTACGCAGCTTGCTTAGACTGGAGTAGACATGAAGATATCCAAACTGGAACAGTGAGGGTACGCCTGAGCTGGACTGATCGAAGATATCTAACTGGAACAGTAAGGGGACGCCCAAGCTGGTACATCAGTTTACTTCCAAAAGTGCAGGGAACACCAAGCTGGTTCACCGGCTGGGAGCTGGAGCAGCACAAAGATCAGGCACCGAATAATAAGAAGAGCATAGTTCAAGTGCAGAATGGTGAAATGTAGAACGGCTCAAGCTCAGATCAAGTGCAGTGTACAAGTGTGGTGTTCAAGTGCAGAGTCAAGCTGTTCTAGTGAGAGGCTAAACGAGCTCTAGGTGACCCCCGTGGTTGGAGATGAGGAAGAATCTGTATGTCGGGGGTATTCGATTAAGGGGACGCCCAAGCTGGTACATCAGTTTACTTCCAAAAGTGCAGGGAACACCAAGCTGGTTCACCGGCTGGGAGCTGGAGCAGCACAAAGATCAGGCACCGAATAATAAGAAGAGCATAGTTCAAGTGCAGAATGGTGAAATGTAGAACGGCTCAAGCTCAGATCAAGTGCAGTGTACAAGTGTGGTGTTCAAGTGCAGAGTCAAGCTGTTCTAGTGAGAGGCTAAACGAGCTCTAGGTGACCCCCGTGGTTGGAGATGAGGAAGAATCTGTATGTCGGGGGTATTCGATTAGTCTCAATTGAACCAAGCTGGAATGGAAAGATGCGGGCTGGATGGGTACACTGCCACAGCTCGGCATTCATCCAGAAGAACTCTGAAGCAAACCAGCTTGGAGAACAGCTCAAATGAAGAATCTGCCTAGATATAGAGGGCAGATTAGAGACCAGCTGGTTAAGGTCAAACCAGCTGGACAAGATGTTTGAGAGCAGATCAAGGAAGGAGGGACTCTATCTAGCAAATTCATGAACAGTCATAAAATGGGGAAGAACTTTGCTAGATTGAGGAACTCGAAGCTCTGAATATGATGAAGATCAGCTCAATAGCAGATGACAAGAGCGAATCAGAAAATTGCTCAAGAGAGGTTGCAAACGAGAGAAGAAGAAGAGAGCGTTGAACAGCTCGATGAAGCAACCAGCTCGAAGACAAGACCAGCTCAGTACTAACCAGATCGAAGATAAGCTGACAAGTTGGTTAAGGTCAAACAGCTCAGATAGCATGACAGATGCTATCAAACCTACGAGCAAAACAATTTGAATACAAGACTATAAGAAGATTGCTTTTCAGTATTCAAATCAACTTGCTCGTATTGTATTCTTAAAGTACAATGCTCACGTGCTTAAAGTGAAGAAAATCTTGCAGAAGCATTTAAAGACAAAGGATGCAAAGTACAACAATGTCAGAAGACTTTTCAAACGGCTTACTTTGTGTCCAACGGATATAACTCCAGATCAGGCTATATATAGAGAACAACACAAGCAAATAAAGATGATGAGTGTGCAAAAGAACGAAGTCGAAAAGTGTTGTGCAAACCAAAGTGTAAAGAATAGAGCACAACCCTGGGAAGATAATGAAAAACCAGCTCGGATAGGAGCACTTCCCAGTGTGTGAGATTTTATATTTGAGAGATCACAAAATACACTGTAAATCTCACACACGATTCACTCACATATATTTGAGAGAGCTGATTAGATCTGAGTGAATCAAAAACAAAAACGACTTCCATTGTAGTCTTTGGACAGAGACGTTAAACAAGTCTAGTTGTATTTCGTACTGAGACGTTAAAGAAGTGTGTGTAGCCTTTCTCACTGAGGCGTTAAAGAAGTGAAGTTAGACACGTGCAGATTGCGGGCTGGTGTGCAGTGGTTGTTGCTAGGGGTTCTTGCGGCTGCTGATCATAGGAGTAGGTTGTAGCTGTTAGAGTAGATGCCCAACTAGCCAACTTGTGGCGTGTGGGTTTATAGAATCTTGTATAAAACAATCTTTATATATGATATTCGCATTTATTTATATGGCATTCTTTACTTTCATTGTGTTGTATGATGAGTAACAATTGCGTTGAGTAAAGACCTAGAATACACTAAAGTGTATGTTAGATGTGATAGTGGGTATGACGGCTATCATGAAACACATCTAATAGTCACTGTGTATTCTGAACATGTTCCTAGTCGATTGGGCCGTCAAAATGAGGATAAGGCCGCCCGAG
>KV014393.1:31801-58004 GCA_001598015.1 Dorcoceras hygrometricum | reverse complement strand
TTCCAGCTGAAATCAACACTAACGCTTCAACTGAATTTCAAAATTCTACCAGTCGCGAGCTACAGTAACCTGCTGCTGATTTTATCAAATCGCTTCGTCTGGTTACTTCGTATGGTTCTCACACTTAACGCAATTTAACGATACACAGTTTCTGAATCACCCAACACTTCCAGAAGAAATCTGAACTCATAATCAAGTTTCATCAAATTCTTAAATGTCAAATTTACTCCACTAATCCACTTCTTAATGATTCTGGGCATGGGAAATATTTTGTGCAGTGTGTGGATCATTGAAACAACGATATGCAAGCAAACGTTTTTGTATATTCCATGCATTATCAATCCAATGACAAGTAATTCCCATGTACGAGCAAGATTGCCAATGGTCACTCCAAATATCAGAACACAAAGAAACTTTATTATCTAAACTAGCAAATTCTTTAATCAATTCCTTCTTTTGTGTAGCAACTAATTTGTGAATTGTGCGTTTAAGTGTATTATGTGGGATGCGTCTAATTGCAGGATTAGCACTAGATGAAAGCCAGTTTTGAAAGATAATTTATCACCAAAACTAAAATAAAGTTGTTCTACAGCTACAAATATAGCAGTTTCATCTCTAAAATCAGATTCAGAAAATTTAAAAGTTGAGATTGGTTACCAGATTGGGATGAAAATGTAGGTATTTGACTTTGAGATCTAGAAATATCGATTTCCACTGGATGATTCTTCTCGATGTGTCGGATCAAGGTGTCATATCCTCCTCCATGTTGTCATTTGTAGGCTTTTGAACAATACTTGCAAATAGCTTGAAGATCACCAGAGGGAAGTGTCACCTTATCAAAATGCTTGATGAAGATGTCGGATTTTTGTGACCTCCCACCCATCGATACGTAGGCGCCGACGGTATCGATGTGCTACCTTGAGTGCCTTGAGATTGTTGAAAAGTTGGTTGGACTTCAACATCTTGTAGAGTATTTTCATCGTCGTCGTCGAATAGGAAATCAAGATCTTGGATGTTTAATGGAGAAACATTTCTCGTAGGAGGAACAATAGATTTTCCCTTGCCCCCACCACGACGACTTGATTCCGCCATTTGATAGTGTACAAAAATATTGAGAGATAGAATATGAGATAGAAAGAAAAAAGATTGAGAGATAGAAGATTTAGATATAGAAGAAGATTGAGATATATAGAAGAAGATTGAGAGAAGAGATCAGAGATTGGTGTGGAATGAAGTGAAGGAGGTATGTGATATTTATAGGTAAAATGTTTAATTTTTTTTTTATTTTCCAACGGTCGGCCCGACGGGTTGGGCCCGCCGGGTCGACCGTTGTGCACAATTTTAAATTTTTTTTGTAATAGGTAAAGATCGGCCCGTCGGGTCCGACCCGGCCCGGACCGGCGGGTCGAACGTTACCTTCAAATTTCGAATTTTTTTTTTTAAATTTGGACGACCCACCGGGCCGGTTCCGGGTTCGATCCGGCGGGTCGCCGGTCCGACCATATTGTAAACCGGAACCGACCCGTTTATATACGGGTCCGGTCCGGGTCCGGGTCGAAACCCGTTGACCCGATTAACCGGCCCGTTGACCACGGGCCGGTTTCGGGTCGGGTCAAGGTTCGACCCGGATCGTGGCCGCGTCTAGATGAAGGGCATGCACACTTGCTCAACTTGAAATGATTGGCGAGTGGAATTCTGACTGGTTTGGCGTTGTTCATGTTGAACCTCTTGAGCACACGTTCAATGTACTTCTCCTACAATAACCATAACCGTCGGTTGTTTCTGTCTCGAACAATCTGCATTCCCAAAATCTGTTGAGCCGATCCTAAATCTTTCAGGTCAAAAGACTTGGACAATTTCTTCTTCAGCTGGTTGATTTTTGTTGCATCTTTTTCTATGATCAGAATATCGTCTACATATAGTAGAAGTGCAACAAAATCCCCATTTGAAAATTTCTGAATGTAGACACACTCATCTGCTGCAGTTTTCTTGTACCCTTAACTCTTCATGCATGATTCAAATTTCTTGTACCACTGTCTTGGAGCTTCAGACCATACAAACTTTTCTTTAGCTTGCACATGAGATTATCACCTGAAACCTCAAAACTTTCTGGCTTCTCCATATAGATTTATTCTTCCAAATCTCCGCGAAGAAAAGTTGTTTTCACGTCCATCTGTTCAAGATCCAAGTTCATACTTGCAACTAATCCAAGTATAACTCTGATTGAAGTCATTTTGACTACCGGTGAAAAAATCTCATCAAAGTAAATTCCTTCTTCTACTGAAATCCTTTGACTACCAATCGTGCTTTGTATTTCACCACTTTTCCACTGCCATATTTCTTGAGCTTGAATACCCATTTATTTTTCACTGTCTTCTTCCATTTTTGGAAGTTCCACGATCTCATAAGTGTGATTTTCTGCAGAGATTCCATCTCATCCTGCATTGCGAGCAATCATTTTTCTTTATCCTTATGAGATAATGCTTCTTGGAAACTCTCTGGTTCTCCATCTTCAGTAAGCAGAAGGTACTCAGATTCTGAATATCTTTTGGATAGAATCCGACCTAGTTCAGATCTACGAACTTCTAGATCACCAATTTGAGGAGACCCACCATCATATGGTCCTTGTGGTGGTCCTGGAACTTCTGAAATAGCGGGTTGTGGCTCGCCCAGATCAACACCATCTTCTTCCTCCTCATCTTCCGCTTCTGGAATTTTTTCTGGCACTGTATCGTCGTTTCTCACGAATGATTCTGTTGTTGCTTCTGGTATCTGAGCAGCAACATTTGACTTCTGAGACATTGTGGGCTTTTCAATGTCTTCTATCGTCTGGCTTTCAAGGAACACAAAATCCCTACTTCTGATCACCTTCTTCTCCTTTGGATCCCATAATCTGTATCCAAATTCTTCGTCTCCATAGTCAATGAAAATGCATGGACTGGTCCTTGCATCGAGCTTTTGTCTGAGCTCCTTGGATGCATGTGCGTACGCTAAACATCCGAATACTCTTAAGTGGGAGTATGATGGATCCTTTCCAGACCACAGTTTATTCGGAACTTCAAAATTCAGTGGTACTGATGGTCATCTGTTGATGAGGTAACAGGCGGATCTGACTGCTTCTCCCCAGAATGGCTTTGGCAGTTTAGCCATACTAAGTATGCTCCGAACACGTCCCTTGATTGTACGGTTCATTCTTTTTGCTACACTGTTGTGCTGAGGGGTGCGTGGGACCATTTCCTCATGTCGAATACCGTATGTTTTGCAATACTCATCGAACACATTGGAACTGTATTCGCCTCCATTATCTGATCGGAGACACTTCAATTTCTTCCCAGTTTCACGTTCTACTGTGACATGAAACATTTTGAAGCCTTCAAGTACCTGGTCCTTTGTCTTAAGGAAATAGGCCCACACCTTTCGAGAAGCATCATCAATGAACGTAAAAAAAATCCGTTTCCGCCCAGTGATTCAACCTACAGGGGACCACAAACATCAGAGTGTACCACAATAAGCAACTCTGATCTTCCCGTTGAAGAGGAACTAAAGGAGAATCTGTGCTGCTTACCAAATAGACAATGATTGCAAGGATCCCGCGCAACATCTTTGTCAACGGTGATAAGCTCCTTCTTTATTAGGGTAGATAACCTTTTCTCACTCATGTGGCCGAGTATCTGGTGCCACAAAGTTTGAGAACCCTCCTTCTCAGCTACGTTGAGGGTGTCTGTACATATCTTCACGTGAGTCTTGTACAGTGTCCCACAAATATGTCCTTGAGCAAGTAACAAAGAGCCCTTTGACATTTTTCATGTGCTGTTGCTAAAATGATTTGTATAGCCCTGTTTGTCAATGGCTACTCCAGAAAGAATATTGAGCCGAAGATCAGGACATGTCGAACATCCTTCAATGTGATTGTACTCCCAACACCTGTCTTATCTGAACATCACCAATTCCAATCCATAGGAACTGGTGTTTCCCATCTTCACTGCTCCAAAGTCATCGGCTTTGTATGTAGTGAAATAGTCTTTGTGCGGAGTCACATGATAGGATGCTGCAGTATGTACCACCCATTCCGTGTCTTCTCTTGAGACGTGAAGGCATGTCTCATCATGGGTTGAATAGAAAGCTACATCTTCAGAAATAGTAACTAGCATTTCTCCACCCTTGTTCTTCGGCTGTGAACTGCTCTGGTCTTGTTCTTCTCGTCATTTATAGCAGTTCTTCTTCATATGCCATTATATTCCACAGTGATGGCATTTATACGAAGGTTTTCTGCCATCAGTGGATCTGCCCCTGCTCTTGCTCCTGCCTCTCCATTTGCCTTTACCCCTTTGTTGTTTCTCTTGTTGTCTTCCTCGGGGCTCTGTGACAAGGGCATGAGTCTGGTCTGTGCCAATATCCTTTCTCATGGCCTCCTCATTGAATAGGACATCCTTAACCATAGACATGGTAAGTTTTCCATCTGGAGCCGAGTTACTGAGAGAAACTACAAGTGTTTCCTAGCTATCAGGGAGTGAACTGAGAAGTAGCAGTGTCTGTATCTCATCTCCAAGCGGCATCTCTACAGACGATAATTGGTTTACCAGACTCTGGTACTCACTGGTATGCTCGGAAACAGAAGTTCCACTTTTGAACTTCATATTGACTAATCGCCTCATCAACAGGGCTTTATTCCGAACAGTCTTGGCCTGTACATGTCCTCTAGCTTCTTCCAGAGGGCATATGCGTCTGTCTCCTGTGCAACATGGTGAAAGACACTATGATCAATCCATTGTCGGATTTGACCAAGATTTCCGGTTTAATTTCTTCCACTCTAACGCTTTGTTGGATCAAGATTTACATCCTTCGTGTTACGGGGTCGAAAGCTGAGGAGATCTTCCATCCGAGGTTTCCACAGCGTGTAGTTGGTGGCAGTGAGTATAATCATAGCTCCGGAATATGATGTTGACTCTTCCGTGGTCATTTTAAATATTTAATTTATCAAAATAGGAGCTGATTCTTGTAAAATGGAGCGTACCGTTGTGTCTGGAACAACAAAAAACGATGGAATAGGCACTTTGGGATCAAAATTCAACTTCTGAAAATTTTTAGGGCAAGCTGCAACTTTCTGAAAGTGTAGGGGTCCCAATGATATGTTCAAAAAATACAGGGGGCAATCTGGACTTTTTGTAAAAACAGATATCTTTCTAAATCTTTCAGAAAATCTAGGGACTCAAAAGCAATTTTCAGAAAATTGAATAGTACTGATGACGTTGCCCTGACTGGGCGTTGACTGTATGATGACGTGGCTCTGATTGGGCGCTGGCATGGCGGGCACTGTTCATCGTCTTCCCCATGTCGCTGATAAACAGTATCTCCGGTGAACAGTATCATCTTCACCGACAAATGAATAGTGATTTCGACAGAGTTGACCAAACTTTGACTATAGTTTCACGTCGAAATAATACGTTGTTTATTGCGTTGGACTCCGTTCGATGAGACGAATCCAACTGTATGCTCAGAAATTAACTTTGAGCATGTCGCAAAAACAGAAAGTTTTGTATGTCTACTACAACCTCAACCAACACCTCTAACAAGGCTCTGATACCACTTGTTGTGAACTCAGTGGATCATTTGGGTGTTTTGAAGATAAATATGAGAGAAAAAAAACAAGCTTCTATTACAACAAGAACATATTAGACGAGATTTCCAAACTCGAAATAAAACTCTCAAATTCTCACCACTAAACTAAGGAGTATATTCACTCACAAGGAATGATCTACAACTGAAACTAAGATCTCTATTTATAGAAGGTTGGAGGAGTGTGAACCATCGAAAATTATACAGTGAATAGCCATCAACTTTGACAAAAATGGAGGCTTGATTTTCAATAATTGTGACTTCTTGATTTTCAAATATTGTGGCTGAATCATGGTTAAATTGTATTCTTCATGACGATCACATCCATTACTTACATAACCAAATTTGTCATATTTCAACGTATCAGATGTTTTAATTTTTTCATGATGAGTATACAACCAGTTTCTTTAGAATATTATATGCACAATGAAGATTCATAATAGCATGCTATATATATGCACAACCAACTTCCCTATCTCCTTCCCTTACTGACACGTGGTACCATGTGATTGAACCAACATTTTATATATATATATATTTATTGTGGTGCGTACAATTTGGAATTGCGTACCAACTGGCTGAGATAGGTGAAAGATACTATGAGGACTACAATATTATCGTTTATTACCAAATATTGAAAATTCACTTTAAATTATTTAAGAAATTACTTCATTCTACATCGATAAAATTATATAACTATGCATAGAAAATATTACATCTTTTAATATTTTAAAAATGTGTTGAGACTCAAAATTACCAAAACATTCAATGTGTTGAAACTCAAAAGTACCAAAACATTTTTAAATAATATTTTAAAAAATTATTTCTTTTTCTAGTTCTTTGAAATATCGAAAAAAGAATTACTTTTCTTTTTTCTTTTTCCATATACTTCACCAAGTAATTTAAAAATAATTTTAACCTAATTATCGTGCAACTCTTGTGCATCTTCAATGTGTAATATTCATGTGCATACATTTTACGCATTTTATTTGATATACTAGAATTCTTAATGTATATTACACACACCATTAATTTCTGTGCAACTTACGTGCATCTTCAGCGTATAACTTACATGTCTTCCTTTTCTTGCTAGTGACAGAATAATATTTACAAGATCTAATGATCACATCTGTTAAAAATTACCAAATTTGTCTAATAAATACACGATTTCACAAGGGATCAATAAGTACCTATAAAATATTGGAAATTTACTTTGAAGCTAATAACTACACGATTTTTGCAAGGCATATAGAGAAATTTATATATCTTAGCATAAAAATATTTGTTTTTTGACATTATTCTTTCCTAGTTCTCTCACAATTATAGTGAGGTATTACATTTCTTTTTCACATATGGTTCATCAACAAATCCATAAAATAAATAGGAAATATAGATAAATAATTTTAACTTCATTATTGTGCAACTCACGTGCATCTTCAATTTGGAACGTTGCATTTGTACATTTCTAACCAATAGAAGAATGTTTTGATCAAAATGACATGCTCAACGAAGATCTATGACCTCATGCTTCAAGCAAGGGTCCATATAGACGTGGGAGCAACGCTCGTAGATGGGACTTCCATCCCCAGTCCCGTAGTGAGGATGAAAGCCACGTTGATCACAATCCTGAATAACCCTCACACCTGCTGGATCGGACAAGTGAAAGATGCCATGAGGGCTGCAATAATACACGAGCAATGATTAAAAATAATAGTAGAAATTTTTCTTCAAACGAAAAATGATGAAACTTTCCAGAAATCGGGCTTCACCCCATTCGCCCCCCTTCATGTATCTTGCAACTCTTTGTGTGGAACTTGGAATTTATCCAAACCTCCTCGCTGGAGGATTTGATAAAAGCAAAGAAAATTTCCCATATTCAGTAAGTTCGAAAGTAAACTATTCTACCTCGATTTGTCTGTGGGAGCCATGACGATTGCAATTGCTTCACGTAACATGACCTATTTAAAGGCCATAGAGATAAGCAAAGAACTAACTTCAAGTTCAAAGAAAGGTGCCAAAAAAGAGAGCATTATTAAAAAAACCTGATATGAATAGTGAGTGTGAAGATCAACAGAAGACAGAAAACAAGTTTGCGATGGATGAGTCTGCAAACCAATAAGAAATTTATGAAATTGAGTACTCTCATAACATTTACTTAAACAACAGAGTGTAACCAAATGTTTTCATGGTATCATATTTTGTAGTATCTATAATAACCATATCTATGTCATGATACAGACTTTGAAATTAATCAGAATCATGAAAATTGCTTTGACAGCCCTTTAACCATGCAAAACACAGAACAATCCACAATGGTGCAAACAGAAATAGCACATGATATTTATTAAAGAGAGATATAATCAAAATATCTTGTGATACATTAAATAGGAAAGTATCATCAAAGGCACAAGAGATTTGCAGTAGACAGAAAAGATTCCATTTAAAATATTTTATCTGATAAAACTCAAAAGATTATGCATAAAGATACCGATGCTGAAGAATAATTTAAGTCAGCTGACAAGGATCACAAATATCTAGCACAAATTGCCTCCTCAAATCAATGTACATGAAATCTTGCATGTTGTCATAAACTTAACACAAAAAATAAAATTTGTTATGGACGCGAGCTTGAATTGCATCCACTGGCACACGAGTGATACAATTCTCTGCTAATCCAAAGATCGCAAACTATGAACAGCAAAAGGGAGGGGGAAGACCATGAATTGCATCACTACATCAACATATATAATATCCTGCATGTTACTATGAACAGCAAAAGGGAGGGGGAAGACCATGAATTGCATCACTACATCAACATATATAATATCCTGCATGTTACCATTAACTTAACGCAAAGATGACAAATGACTACACATTGGCCTGAAAGAAGATAAAAAAACGAATGACTCTCTCGCAGATCAAGGAGAAAGTAAGCAACCATAAATACAGAAAACGTTGGCACCTATTTTTCTTTTGCTGTGTTTCAAAAACAGTAACACAGACAGAGATATTATTCAATTCAACTGCAAACTAGCATGCATAGATTTTTAAATGTATTTTTGCCATTTGGTTGATCATATCATAGACGTTCCATAAAATTCATTTATAAGAGACAATTGTGATTGAAAAGAAGGAACAGTTTTAAATATTTCAGTGTGGCAAGACTTAAGACATACATGAATCCAGCCAAGAGACAAAAGCGAGTGGTTGTCTTGAACCTCAAAGATCTCTTCCTCATTCAAAGTCTGGCACTGCAGATGGATGAAGAGTATTTCAGTCAAAACTAACTTGAAAAAATAAAATTGTGCATCCTAGCTGAATAAGCTCCAGCAAAAATGAAAAACAACTTAAATTGATTGTGACAAACACATATTTTCCTTTACTTTATTTGGCAATAACAAGAAATCTTTATTAAACTACAATAACATTATGAACAGCGAGAATATACAAAAGTGGTCGCTTGACAGTTGTTGGGGAACAGGAGCATTTGGGAGTCAAATGATGTCATCTTGACGATTGTTGGGGAACTGGAGCATTTGGGAGTCAAACGATGTCAGAATAATAACTTAAGTTACCGAATTTGAAGTTGACTCTTGCTTGGGGATTATAAGTGTAGTGACTTGGAAAACTCTATCCCGCTGCAAATCAATGAGATGCAAATAAAACCACAATGGATGGTGTTTCCAGTGGAAAGCTATTAAAAGAACAGAAGCTTTACAAGTGAACCAGCAAGAACACCACATGTTTCCAAGTTCATTGTTGTATTTTGTTCAGCCAATCTCAAAAAATCTTCCATCATCCTCACAGACTGCAACAAAACATAAACGAGTCTTACATCCATGCAAAAAAAACAAAGGTACAAGAATTTGTTCAAATGATAAAAACTTCAATATTAACCAGGAACCTCAAGATAAAGTTATAGCGACATAATAATATTTGCACAGTAAAGAGTGAGGTTAAAATGCTTACTATATGAAGATCATGGTATGAATTGGTAAAGTGCAACCCCTCTTGCGTGAGTTCTGATGTTCCGCATATTGGATTGCTAATTTTCGCTAGAACAGGAGGAGGAGAAGGTTGTCTGATGCTAGACAACTGATTAACACCGTATTCCATTTCATAATTTACCAGAAAGTCAGATTCAGATTCTTCATCGGATTCTTCATTAGGATGTATTGATCCTCCATCACCTAAAGATAGAATATAATTCATGGTCAACTTTTCAACCTTAGAATCAAAGTTTTTTTGGTTGACTGAACCATTATCCTAAATAGTCATTAGGCCAAAAATGCACCATGATTCAGACTATAATTGTAGTGCTGCAATACTAAAATATTATAGACAATTAGTTTATACATACAAGCATGCATGAGTGTATTGGCTAATCAACACCTCTACTGTAGGAAGAAAATACTAACAAAATAAAGAATTGAAACTCTGTTGTTTGATGAACCTAGAAAAAATTGTAATTTGCCACAAAAATCATGACAAAGGCTATCATATAATTACTCAATTCAACAAATTTATCCAGAAAAGAAATTAGAAAATAGTCCAGTCTAGAAAATCATACCTTCAAGTTTAACCGAAACCCATGGAAATGATTCTTCAATAGTTACCCTGGTCCATGCAATAATTAAATTTCCAAACAAATCTTGATGTTGGGGAACAAGTATAACAAAAGAAGGAGAAGGGGTCATTACGGTTACCTTAATCTCAGCACTGGGCCACAACCAGTGATCAATATATCCATTTGGATGTAAAATGAATGACTGGAAAATGCTTCCTACTATGGACAAGGGAAACTAAGAGATCTGCCAATTTCCAGTGTAGATCGATTTTCTTGGAACGTTGAGCTAAATAAAATACAAATAAACCCTCCTTCACAATTTTCAGTTAGACAATTGAAAGTGCTTGAAGACAGATATGATATGTAACAAATGAAAATGGATGACAACATTTGAAGAACTAGACAGGAGTCAGTGGTTGCAAATGCCAGCTCCACCTTCATAGATACTGTAAAACTACACGACATATCCAAAGCTCGAATGTTAATGACGCGTATGTGCACGTGTGTGAAAAATATTGTGCATGCAAATACAGAATTTTATACATGGGAATTTGAGGTGTCAAGGTAAAAGAGTATTGTTAGCATTATGTCCTGATTAAGTCTTAATATATTTCTTTAAACATTGGAAGTTGCCACCGCTACATATATCAATAGCTTTCCTTTTGCCAATCACACGGAATCTTATTTTAAAGTGTTTCCTTAAAAAGATAGTTAGGAGATCAAACTTTTAAGATAATTGAATATAGTTTCTGAAATAGAATCACCATCTAGTTTAGAATAATGATAAATCTGAAGAGGTAAATTGCGAATTTCAGTTCATATCATAAGTATGATCTGCAGACTGATCTTTCATGATCACATTTCATTTGAAGTGAAAAAGGATGACTCATTCAAACCAGCATGGCATCTATTAACCACCATCTTGAAGAAAAATATTTTCCTTTTGCAAACCATACACAATAGTAGACAAAAAGTTATTACTACACTTTCCCATTTTCACTTCTATAATTATTTAAGTGAAATATAATTAGCACTAAAAGCTTCTGAACTTGCAGGTAACATAATGACTGAAATTCAAGTGTAAGGATTATGTGGTTTAGTGAAAACGGTTAAGATAATCTGGATTAAAAAAGCATTAGGCTTGACTGATGACCTTTAAGAAAGAGGTATAAATGATTTTAAGAGGACATGAAACACTTAAAAACACATATTTTTTAGTTTTGCCATTTTTAGAGTTTATTTTCTTACACATGTTTTTTAATCTAAAAAAAAACACTTCTTGGTAAAAAAAAAAGGCTTGGTATCTCAAGACACTCAACATGGTGGCCATCAAAGAGTGAAAAAATATTTAAGATCACAAGGCTATTCAATTACTTGGTGAAAGAAATATATAGAAAAGAAAAGAACAAAGAACAAGAAAAAGTAGCAGACAAATTATGCTAAATGGTTTTTAAGAATGTATAGAGAGTTGACATGAGGTAAAAACTATCATGTGATATCCAGATAAGTGATTAGCAAGGCATGAGATGGAAGTAATATAAATAGCCTGAAAGAACAGTTGGCACTTGTAAATTACTTGTCCAACTAAACTAAAACATACCTAAATCATTCAAAATCAAATCCCATCACTTGCATGTTTTTTATATGTAAATAAAAGTGTAGCAATAGCTAAGAAGGAAAAGTTTGGCTACACTAATGAAAACTTAGTGTCCCTAAATATTTGTTCTATGTAACAGAAGCTTTAACAACAGACAAAAAGAAATTCTTGATCACACTACTGACAACTTGGAGTCCTCCAAACAGTTCAATCTCATCCTTCTTTTTCTTGTTGAGAAGGTCATTTCCAAAGATGTCAAACATTTCCACTGAATTAACATTAAGTTGTCCTGCCGCCGGGGAGGGATTCAAGGATGGCAAAATTCTTATAAAGTCATGAAAGTACACTTATATCAAATATAATACGAGCAGAAAACATTAACACCACTTCAAATGTGACTTATAATTGTCCGCTAAGATATTTCTTTTTTTATAATACGTCATGAGACTATTATTTTATAATAGTTCATAAACCAATGCTCTGTTATTTCTCTTCTACTTTCTACCATCAATTGAGGTGATATCATTTATTTTATTAATTGAATAAGATGAATATTATACTAGTTTTTTGATAAAATAGTTGAGGGAGGCCCATGCCCTCTAGACCCTATATGGGTCCAACGTTGTCGACAGCTTCTTAACAAAACTTAGATTTCGCTTCAATAAATCCCACATTTAACGCCAATCAAAGGAGGCAAAAACAACTTCTATACTGCACATGTTAGTAATTGCTAGCTCATTAGAGATGACCACAAATAATTCGCCTTCACATCGTGAATAAGTGAGACGAGTCAGCACTGAGAATAAGGAAGCTTTACTACCTCATCCTGGCCATTCCGAAGAAGAATCAAACTGATGCATTTGAGATAGTATTAGCTTTACAGCTTTATCCAGTTTATTTAACTGATAAAACCTGTGGCTGAAACCCCTAGCTCATCTAGCAAACCCCAATAATTTCTGCAATGTCGTGATTTAAACCAATACTTCTATGACCAGCTGAATCTGTGCAAGAAAAAGTTGAAATAATCAGAACACTGAAGTTACCTTTTGGTTAAAAGTCCTACCTATCGAGCATAACTCAATGAATGGCGTAGTTCCAAACACCACTTGTTTGAATTTAGTTACATTGACTTGTAACATAAGTCACTAGCAATATTTACATTGAAAAATAGAACTTCAAGTATGTACCTTTAACATTAGAGCTGTGTAACTTACATATTTTTCTCCTCTCTGTAAATATCTTCCTGAACACATTTGCACAACAACTTCGGAAAAGCAAAATTTAATTCAAACAAAGAAATTTAACCAACCAAAAACTTCAAACTTAGATAAATATTACTTAACTCAACTCTTACATATATCTTTTGCTAATAGACAAATATCAACATGCATCTCATTTGAAGCACCATAATTTCAGATATTTATAACACTGTTAATTAATGTGCAACACAAGTGCTCTTGCTTTTACAAACGACTAGTTTATAGGTTTTTCTAGTATTTTGATGAACCAATCACAAAATACAATCTTCCATAATCTTCACCTAATACAAAAGTTAGACGAATGAGCCTTACATCTACCCAACATAAGCACCAGGTACAAGTATTTGTTCGAATGATAAAAACCTCAGAAACCTCAAGAAAAAGTTGCTGCCATATTCATATATTTGCAATTGGAAAACCTAAAGATTTACCGTATGAATATGAATATCGTCATATGAACTGGAAAAATGCAACCCATCTTGTGTGAGTTTCAACATTCAGCGTTTTGGATCATAAATTTGTATCAAAACATGAGGAGGTTTCTGATATTAGCCAACTGAAAATCACTGTAATTTACAGGAACATGCTTTAACAGAATGTAAAATGCAACCCACCATGAGCAAGTTTCAACATTCCACGTCTTGGATCACAAACTTGTGTCAGAACACAAAGAGGAGGTTGCCTAATATTAGCCAACTAAAAATCATTGTAATCCATTTCATTCTTTATTCTTCAGCAGAATGTATCCATCCATCATCATCTAAAGATAGCTCGGACTAACGGTTAGTTGTCGAACCTTTGAATCAATATTTGCATACTAGCCGGATGCACTCGTGGTGCACTCGATTGCATTATAAATACAGCAAAAACTAGAAAAATTGTGTAAATATATGTTCTTGATTATAAATGTACAATATTGAGATCAATTATAATTTAAAACTTTTGCTACAAATATTACCATGCAAATTATTTAAAAATCCCGAAAACTTAGTATTTATACACCATAAATTAAAAATCGTGGAACTCATGTGCATGCTCATTGTGCAAAACACGTGCATCTTGCGTTTCTATACAAATATTTACACAGTTTTCAAGTTTTCACATTTGTGAACCAAGCGAAAATATCTTCCATAATCTTTGCACTTGTAGCAAAAAGAGCACTGAGCCTTACATCCACTGAAATAAATAAACTAGGACTAGAATTCAAAATGATAAAAACTTTGCGAAATTACCACGTGAGGATTGTGATATTAATAACGAAAAATTGAAACCCATCTTGTACGAGTTTCGATGTTCAACTTCTTGGATCAGTAACTTGTGACAGAACATGAGGGGAAGTAATCTGATATTAACTGAAAATCACTATAATCTACTTGCTGTAACTTCTGATACTTCATGAGGAGGTATCCATCCAGCATCATTTAATGAAGCACCGAATCTGTGGTCAATTTTCAAATTCGAGTCAATGACTTTTCTGGTAATAGCAAGATGCACATGATCACATATAAGCAGAAACAAGGAAAATAGTGTTAAAAACATATGTTCTTGATTATAATAATACAGATACTGTCAATCACAATTTAGAAACCTTATATGAAATGTTAAATTAAAAAAAGTTAATAGTGGAGAATTTAAATATTGTTAGGATCAACCGCTTACAATTAGGACAAAAGCTATAGCTATTAACCAAAATGCAACATTATTCCTTATAACGTAATAATGCAGAGTGCACCTATTATGTGCGTTAGGGTTGGGCTGTTAGGCCCATGCGTCCGAGTAGGGTGCATGTCTAATTGCTGGTGCTGTCTCATTTCACTTAGGGATCGGTCTTATCACTTACCCTACCGCCCTATACCCAGCAAAGATAGTATTAACCTTTAAGATCTAGCATCACTTTTACAGTCAACCTGACCAACCAGATCAAGCGGCGCAACGTCAGCAGCTTGACGTACGAGAGCTTTCCAGGAGTCACCCATCCCAATACTTCTCTCACCCATGCATACTTAACTCAACAAATATGAAAATCGAGGATTTAAAGTACATAAACACATAAGTTTGCTTTCTGAAGTTTTATTTACAAGAATGTTTTTTACCTTCTCAATTTTCTTCATATGCAATAATAGTAGCGGTGGCATATTCATAGCACTATTGATTTTAATTGTAGCATCTAACAAATAACATCTCTTTATTATATATTTTCTGTATTTGTCAATTGACGAACAATATTATATAAACTCAACTTGAATTTTTTTTACTAATAGACAAATAAAAAATTCAACTTGAAATTTTTATAACACTAGAAGTTAATAACTGTGCAACTCGCGTACAGCACACATGCATCTTGCTTTTACATACAAATATATACGAAGTCTGCTATTATTTTAACCAACTATTAACCACTAGAACAAAGAGCAACAAACAAACTGGGGACAAGAATTGGTTCAAATGATAAAACCTCAACAAAAGTTGTTGCACTTAGCATATGAAGATAGCGATATGACTTCGAAAATTGCCTATCTTTATGAGTTTTGATGTTCCACATCTTGGGTCATCAACCTGCAACAGATCAGGAGGAGACGGTTATCTGATGTTAGCCAACTGAACATCACTGTCATCTATTTCATTCTTTACTAAAACTTCAGAATATTCATCAGCATGATGTATCCATACATCAACAGCTAACAAGGGTACATAATCATTGGTAAATCTTCAACTTTAGAATCAATAAACTTTTTGATTATAGCAATATGAACGTGATTACATATTAAAAAGAAGTTTTAAATATATGTGCGTGTGTGTGTTTACAGTTAAACAATGTTGATATTAATCATTGACTATAATGTAATATGAGAAAAGTGAAAGTATTTAAAGTATGTAGACGAAAAAAGTTTTCTTCCAATTTATCTACTAATATTTTTTTACTCTTTTATTTTTTGTATTTTTTAGGTAGTGAAATAATTTTGACCATGATCACTTATTTTAAAAGATAATAGATCATTAAGACGCAAAAGTTCACTTCATATATAATTATAATAATAGTGGTGGCCTATAATAACACTAGTAATTTGAATTATGACATTTTGCAAATTACATTTTCTGTTACATATTTTATGTTTTTGTTAATATAATATATATTCATTTAAATCTTATACAAAAGTTTGGGCAAATATTAGCATGCAATGTTTTTAAATAACGAAAATTAAATATTATGAAACAGAAGTTAATAACTGCGTCCGCATTGTTCAATACATGTACATCTTGCTTTTACATAAAAATATATATCCAATTTGCAACAAATGTGAAAATATCTTATATAATCTTCACCAACTGTAACTAATAGAATGATAAAGCCTTCACCCACCCACACATATAAACCAGATACAAGAATTTGTTCAAATGATAATAAAAACATTCAGAAAAAGGTGACGCACTTACCATATGAGAATCATGGTATAAATTAGGAAAAGTCGCAACCTATCTTGTAAGAGTTTCGATGTCACACACATTAGATCAGCAACTAGTGACAGACCATGAGGGAGAGAAGTTTGCCTGATATATGCCAACTGAAGATCTCCGTAATCTTTCTTCGTTTGGTGGTAGAACTTCAAATTTTATCGCAGGTTGTATCCATCCATCATCATTTATGATATATAGCAACGAATCTGTGGTCACTTTTCAAACTTATAATCAATAAATGTTTTTGGTAATAGCAAGATGCACGTGATTCTATATTAAATTAAACAGAAACTTGGAAAACAGTGTTCAAACTGTTCTTAACTATAGTTATACAATATTGATATTAAACATAATTTAGAAACATTATGTAAAATGACAAAATTAAATATATGACGAATGTAAATATGAAAAACATAAACTACTAAACGCAACTTTTTTCTTTTCAAACTTTTATTTACCAAAATATCTTTTTGCTTTCTCAATTTCTTCATATATATTATTATTAGAGCTAACATAATAATTACACTAATAATTTTTATTGAAGCATGTAGCAAATAGCATCTCTGAGTTATATATTTTATTTATTCTTAATTACGAATATTATTACATAAATCCAACTCTAGTACAAACCTTTTATTAATAGACAAATAACAAAACTTATTTAAAATACAGAAAACTGAAATATTTATGACACCAGGAGTTCATAATTGTGCAACTCGTGTTCATCCTCATCGTGCAACACACGTGCATCTTGGTTTTACATACAAATATATATGCACATTGCAACCAATCTGAAGAATCTTCTACATATCACCAGTTGTAATTAACAGAATAATGAGCTTTTATCCGTCTAAACAAACAAACCAAGCATAAGAATTTGTCCAAAAGATAAAACCTTAAGAAAATGTTGAGGCACTTACCATATGAAGATTGTGGTATGAATTAGGGAATATTGCAACCTGTCTTGTAAGAGTCCAAGATGTTCCACATCTTGGATCAGCAACTAGTGATAGAGCATGAAGGAGGCGAAGATTGTCTGATACTAGCGAACTGAAAATCACTTTGATCTATTTCATTCCATGCTGGAACTTCATATTCTCAGCTGGTTGTATCCACCCATCATCATCTAATGATAGCACATAGTTCGAGGTCAATTTTAAATCTTATAATCAATAAATGTTTCTGGGTATAGCAAGATGCACGTGATTGCTTAAATAAAGCAAGAACTGGGAAACAGTGTTAATCATATGTTCTTGATTATAATTAAACAATATTAATATTAGTTATAATTTAGGAAACTTTACATCAAATGTCATTACATTAAAATTAAAAATATAAAAGTGAATGTAACATGAAAAGCATAAAAATATTTAAGCACTAAACACAGTTTTTCTTCCAAAATATCTCTTTACCTTCTCAAATTTCATCATGTATAATATTAATAGTAATAGAGGTGTCATGTTAATGACACTAATAAAGTTAATTGTAGCATTTACCAGATAACATATCCCTGTTATATATTTTATGTATTTATTAATCTAAGAACATTATTACAAAAATTCATCTCTAATAACAACTTTTACGAATCAACTAAATTGAAATATTTATGACACCAAGTTAATAACCGTGCAACTTGTGTGCGCCCTCATCGTGCAATACACGTGCATCTTGCTTTTATACATAAATATATATGCAGTTTGCAACTTTTTCAAAATATTTTTGGTGAGCCAACATGAAAAAATCTTCTTAGTTTTTACCAGTTGTTACCAGAACGAAGTCTTACATTCACCCACACAACCTAGTTACAAGAACTTTTTCAAATGATAAAAAGCTCGAGAAAAAGTTGATGCACTTACCATATGAAGATCGTGGTATGGTTCAGAAAAATTGCAACCATTTGTTACGATGTTCCAAATCTTGGATCAGCAGCCTCTAATAGAACAGGAGGAAGAGGTTGTCTGATATTAGCCAACTGAACATCACCGTAAACTATGTCAGTCTTTCCTGGAACTTCAGAAGGATGTATCCATCCCTCATCATCTTACGGTAGTACAGAATCCTTGGTCAATATTCAACCTTAGAATCAATGATATTTTTTTTGGTAATAGCAAGATGCGCATGATTGCATATTAAATATAGCACAAACTGGGAAGTAGTGTTAAATATATGTTCTTGGTTAAATTTTTACAACATTGATATTAATTATAATTCAGAAACTTTATCTAAATTGTAAAAGTAAGAACTATGCAATAGAATGAGAAAATGAGAAACATAAAGCATTTAAAGGACATAAATGCAAAATTCTTCTCTACAAAATTGTATCAACAGAAATATATTTTTACTATTTCAATTTTCCGCATTTTCTGGTAGTATATGTTTTCAAAAGATAATATGGAATTAATATGCAAAATTTTAATTCATATATAATAATAATAATAGGAAGTGCTTTGTGAAATTACAAACATATTATAAATTAAATCAACTCTTATACATAAGTTTTACCAAATATTAGCATGTAATTTATTTCAAATACTGAAAATTGAAATAGTTATGACACCAAAAGTTAATGACAGTGTAATGCATCCTCAATCCTCATTGTGCAATACACGTGCATCTCACTTTTATTACAAATATATATGCTGATTGGAAGTTTTTCACAGTTTTTTGAGTCAATCTGAAAAAATATTCTAGATCTTCATCAGCGGAAACTAATTGACACAATGAGCCTTCATACACCCAAAAACACAAACCAGGTATAAGAATTGTTCAAATGATAAAATCCGTAAGAAATATTGATGCACTTAACACATGATGATCGTGGTATGAATTAAAAAGATATCAACCAGTCTTGTATGAGTTTCGATGTTCCACATATTTGATCAGATTCTTCATTCTTTCCTCGAACTTCAGATTCTTTAGCAGGATGTATCCATTCATCATCATCTAACGATAGCACAGAATCAATGGTCAATGTTCAATGTTAGAAACAACAGATGTTTTGGTCATAACAAAATATACGTCATTGCATTATATAAAGTAGAAACTAGGAATACATCGTTAAACATATGTTCTTGATTATAATTTTACTATATCAATATAAATTATGGAAACTTCATAAAATGTCGAATAGAAAGATATACAAGAGAATGTAGCAAGATGACCATCCACCATCTTCCAAAAACATGAGGAGGTCCAGTAACTTATGCCACAACATGGGCCGGAGAAGGTTGCCAAAAACAAAGCAACCCGTCTTTCTGAATTTCATTTTTGTCTGGAACTTAGATGATGCACAAGTGATTCAAGTTATTTCATTTCAAATATAGAAAAAAACTAGTACAATGGTGTTAAATATATGTTTTTAGAAACTTTATTTAAAATTTCAAATTAAAATGTTATAGAAGAGAATGTAAATTTAAAAACATTAAATTGTTTAAAGTGCATAAATGTAAAAATCGCTTGCTCCAAAAGCATATTAATTATTCCATATTTGAATCATAATAAGCTTTTCAATGTTATTCATTTTATAAATGGTGAAAGAAGTTTGCCATGATTCGACTTTTTAAAGATAATGGATATTTGAGATACAAAAGGTCACTTAATCTAAAATATAGTAGCAGTGACGTTTTTTTTAATTATAATTTGAATTGTACTTTTTTTTGCAAATAATTATAAATTCATAGTCTTAAAATTAGCTTTTTACTAACAGAAAAAATATTGGAATGCAACTCTTGTCTAAAATACAAAAACTGAAAATATTTATGACACCATATGTTAATTACAGTGCAACACACGTGCATCTTCATCTTGCTTTTATATTCAATACACACCTAGCTTGGAAGTTTTCTACCATATTTTTGTGAGCCAATCTGTAAAACTGTTCTATGATTTTTGCCAACTGTAACAAATAATCCAATTTGGCTTACATCCACCCAAACAAAAACACAAGGTACATGAATTGATTCAAATGCTAGAAATCTCAATAACAAGATGCGGCACTAACCATATGAAGATTGAAGAATGAATTGAAAAATTTGCAGCCCGTCTTGTGTGAGCTGCGATGTTCCACATCCTGGATCAGCAACTTGTGCCCAAACCTGATGAGTAGAAGGTTGCCAGATCACTGTAATCTATTTCATTCATTTGTTGGAGCTTCAGATTGTTCAGCCAGACGTATCCAACCACCATCATCGAAAGATACCATATAATCATCGTCAATCATACAATCTTGAAATCATTAATTTTTTTATTACGGAATCACTATCCCCGAACACCAAACTTTTCAAATTTTATTACATAAACTAGTAACGTAATTAATTGGTTGTAGACTTGTAGTTACATTGAACTAGAGTATTTTCAATGTAAATATCTGCCTGCGCAGTTCATTACACACATTTGGTAGAAAAAATTAAATTCGGACAAAAGAATTTTAAACTTCCTCTATTAAACTAATATAAATATTACATGACTTTAGCTCAACTCATATGTATCTTTTAGTACTAGACAGATATCAGCATGCATCTTATTTGAAATTTTTTAAAAAATTATGATATTGGACTTAATTACGTACATGGCAACTCCTGTCTTGCTTTTCCATACAGCAGCATACACTTGGTTCGTTTCCAAGTTCTTTGTAGTATGTTTCCAATCTCAAAAAAATCTTCCACTATCTTCACAGAATGTAACAAATGGAGTGAGCCTTGCATCCACCCAAACATCACACCAAGTACAAGACTTCGCTCTAATTAATATCCTTAAAGAAGTGATAAATAGCCCCAAGAACACTTGATGGCTGCCCAAATAGATCGGGCGACTTAACCAATATATAGAAAAATGGGTTTTTCGATGCTGCCCATGGGAAAAGTGCCCCCCATCCATTCAGCATCTGACTTGGTCCTCAGCTTTCTTTACATTGAAAATCCTGTCTTGGTGGACACTAAGTTTTCGCTAGAGTGCCAAAGAATTTCTTCCTTAGCTGTTACTACATTTTTCTAGCTTGGTTGATACTGCCCATGAGAGCAGCGCCCCCCATCCAGTCAGCATCGCTATTGAACATGATAATAATCGCCAGTTCCCCCAGATTACCACAACAATTTCCACCTTCTCAATGATTTCCGCTATGCCATCAGTCAAAGCAACACTTCCCGGACCAGTTGAATCTGAGGGCAAGAAAATTGCAACTATCAAGTCGTAATGTCAATGAAATGGCATAGTTCAAACACAAAACTGTTCAAAATTACTAACGCTAACTTGTAACATTAAGCACCGGCAATAATCACATTGGTGAACAGCATTTTCGAACAATATTTATTCTTCTATGTAAATATCAATCAGCAGAAAGGAAATTAAAATATCAACAACAGTAATCAATCACTCCACTTTAAACACTGGAATATATTACATAAAAAACTTTCAACATTGAGGAAACATCGTTCGCAACCGAAGAGTAAGAAACATCATTTGCAAAGAACTCGTACACAAGTCCAGGTGTTCGATTGTCCACGACGATCTTCTGAGTCGCCGTGTCCAATTTCAACGCTGTCTGCCCCATTTCATGGCAATAACTAATTTTCCGGCTGGCGCAAGAAGGGAGAAACGGATTAGTAAATAAATTTAAGAATTTATTGATATATTTAATTTTATATAAATTTATATTAAGATTAATTGTTTACATGTTTCCACTTTTTTCCCTCGAAAAATCTCAGTTCAGTTCTGGAATGTTTGTACACTTTCCCTATTTGGTCCTAAATATTTTAAGTTGGTCCTAAATATTTTAAGGATCTCGATTATTTATGAAAGTTTCCAAAACAATCCCGGTTTGAAGTATATATGATGGTTAAAATTGACGAGAATATATAACGTGTCGATCACATGCTATAATCCTAAAAACTTTCCAGAAACTCCAACTTCTTTCATTTGCATAAACACTCATCTCTTTGTACGAAGTTGATTTCGGTGCCTTCTTCCGCATTGTTGCTTTAATCGGCACATAATCACTCTTCATCTTCATGCAATTGTTCTATTTGGATTTTTTTTAATATCACAAATAGTTAGAGAGGAGTTGTCCTAAATATTTTGACGATTTTGGTTTCATCTAAAAAGTTTCCAAAAAACCCGATTTGATCATTTCGTCTATGTGATGATTAAATTGATGGGAATGTATCACGTGTCACTCACATTTTATAATTATCAAAATCATCAACCCTATCTTCTTTCGTTTGCATAAACACTCGTCTCTTTGTATGAAATCGATGTCCGTGCCTTCTTCCACATTTGTTGTTTTAAATGCCACGTAATCACTCTTCATCTTCATGCAATTGTTCTATTTGGATTTTGTCCGATTTTTTAATATAACTACAACGAATTAGAGTGGAGTTGCTTCCTTTTCTCTTATTTAAGCTTATTTTTTGAAGAATGATTATTTCTTGTATTATACTTTAACTTTGCCTCATTTTGCTTTGGTTTAGGATTCATGGTAACATGCTTAGTCAAAGTCTTCGGAGGAGATTTTTTTTTCATGTCTTCTGATGTAGTCCAAAGCATTGTTTAGGTTGTCATTTCAATAGAAAATCAGCATTGAAAAGAAACATAAATTCTGTGTATTATGATTTGTCATTAGATATTGTTTTGCGGTGGAGGGCTAATGGTGAAGTGAAGAGATATTTCACTCCAAATTTTCACTCCAAATTATGGTAAGTTATGTTTATGTTGGGATCGAGAACACATTGTGGCATAGAGAATAAAAACTTTGATACCACTTGATAGTTTTCGGTCCGGCATCGGATCACAAATACTCTGATACCATTTGTTAGGAAATTTTAAGGACCATGAACCGGATTAGATCGTGCCCGTGCTGGGGGATTGAACAGAGTAGGACAATGCGTGTTTTACAAGCAGTTTTAAATGAAACGGCACGCACTGACAGCCGTGATCTAAAATCAATTTGGAGCTGCAATAGACCATGTTCTTGAAAATTTTGAGCACCGAGAGTACATCGGGTTTGGTCTAAAAAACCATACGGAAATAACCCAAAGAACTCCCAGAAAATTGAAAGCTGATAAAAAACAGTTTAAACATGAATGCATGAAGCAGTAAATTAGTATGCATCAGATTTGTTTCTGAAACTTCGAAGGCAGAACCTTCTACGTCTGCTCTTCTTCCAAACTAGTAGGCTCCACTAGAAGACTTTGATTTATACAACAGATTGTACAAATCCACTTCAGATGGGACTTACCCACTGTCCAAACCTAGACCCCTAAACTTAACATTCTGTGCACTTGTTTAACGTCTCTGTGCGAAAGACAATGCAGGTAATGCATTTAATTAACTAGACTTTGCAACGTGTTGAAATTGACATGTCCAAAATATTCATGCCACAATTTGGAACTTTCAATCAAGTAAGCAGAATTATTTGTTTTATTCTTCACCTCAGGGAGGATAACATTCATTACATTGAGTTTAAAGAGTCCATTATCTTGGTATCTTTTGCCTACAAATATTCCGCTTTTAGTGAGTACAAACTTTTCCGATTAAAATACAAGCCTAACTCTGTCTTTGCTCAGTAGAGATCCAGAAACTAAGTTCTTGCGAATGTTTGGCACGTGTACCACATCCTTCAACTTTATTTCCTTTCTGGATGTCATCTTGAGTACCACGTTCACGATTCTCACGACATCAGACTTCGTGGAATTTCCCATGTTAAGTTTCCTATCACTGACAGTAGTGTAGGACGAGAGCATTCCCTTATCAGAACATATATGATTGGTGGCACCGGTGTCGACCCACCATTCCATCGGGTTATCCACCAAGTTGGCTTCAAACATGACAGCAGATAAGTCGAGTTCCAAAAGGTCGATTGGCACACTCCGATCTTGGATCGTTCGCTCAGCTCGTTCTTTGACCTTTGTCTTTTTTGGGAAGACGACAGTCCATGACCATATGGTTCGGTTTGCCATAGTTGTAGCATGTTCCCTTGAACTTTTTGACCGTCCTTCGCTTATTCTCATTGAAGGGGCGCTTCCGCTTTTGAGCATTGCTTGATTCGGTCAATTTTGCTTTTGCCTCGGTCTCCATAGCTTTCTTGTATGCCTTGGCATCAGAGGTTCGACTATCCTCCTCGATACGGAGTCGTATAATTAGCTATTCAAGTTTCAACTCCTTTCGCTTGTGCTTTAGATAGTTCTTGAAGTCTCTCCACATCAGTGGCAATTTCTTGATTATTGCCGCCACTTGGAATGGTTCATTTATCTCCATTCCTTCTGCCAATAAATCATGAATAATAATTTGAATTTCTTGTACCTGGCTCATGAAAGAATTGGCATCCATCATTTTGTAGTCCATAAACTTGCTGACGACAAATTTCTTCACTCTGACATCCTCCGTTTTGTACTTTTTCTCCAAGGAGTTCCACAACTCCTTTGCAGTCTTGACGGAGCAGTACACGCTGTATAGAACGTCGTCTAGACTATTGAGAATGTAGTTGAGACACAAGAAGTCATTTTGGTTCCATGCGAATGTAGTTGAGACACAATAATTCGTTTTGGTTCCATGCATCAATAGCAGTCCTCCTTTGTGTATCACTGTCGCCTTCATGATGACAGGGGGTTCCTCTGTTAAGAACCGGGACAGGCTGAGTGTTGTAAGGTAGAACAACATCTTCTGTTGCCAACGTTTGAAGTCGACACCCGAGAACTTGACAACTTTTCACTGTGTGCAGCAGCAGTGGCGAGCAGTGTAAAGGTGACTGATGACATCTTAGATCAAGAAACGAGAATAGAAACACAAAAATTCATCTTTAATCGTTGGTATCTCTAATCTATCTGTCAACAGTTCACAAACTTAGATTGGTCGAGGCAAGGAAAGTCCTATTTCCGCAAGACGAAATTGCCTGAGTATAGTTCTCTCGTTGCGGCAATCATCCCTAAGATACAACGACCCACAAATTATAAAAGTGTAGCACCAGACTGAGTAATTTCAGCGAACAAAATAAGTATTTGAAGTTTGTTGGAGTCGGGAACAGAACGCAGGGAAAACAGAGGGCAACTATAGTGCAGAAGTCAACAGGATAATGCAAAATGAATTGAATCTCAAATGCTTAATGAAACGTACTAAACCTCTAAAAATTTTTTTTTAAGCCGACGCGGAATAACATTTAATGAAAGCGATAAATAAAACCATAACTTAAGCATTAAAAATAACATCTCAACATGCGATAAAACGACTGCAAAAATCCTTAAACCACGTCTCAAAAGCTAATCATAAAAATCAGAGTACTCAAAAACTGTTTGCAGAAAAACTGAACATGTTTAAAAGTAGGTAACATGAAATAACTAAGCGGTCACGGGGTAACAGCCGCAGCGGAGCATCAGACGTCCTCACCGTCGGTCGGAGTAATATCATCAACATTATCATGCTCATCTGCACCATATAAACCTAGTGAGCCTAAAGGCCCAGCATGCTATATCCGCTAATAACAAGGTACATATAGTAAAACCACATACAAGCACATAAGTGTATAAACATAATTTTCATGACATGCGTGCATTAAAGGCCTTAAAACGTTAAATCATGCTGTAGTCGTGCATAAATCATCATAACATATATGTTAAGGCATAACATAATACATAACATAACTAAAAAGAACATAGTGAGTCGTATCCATGAAGTGAGAGACATAATTCGATTGATCAATCTATAAACCAACGTACGTGG
>KV014393.1:13453-31044 GCA_001598015.1 Dorcoceras hygrometricum | reverse complement strand
ACACTTCAATTTCTCAAAAACATTTTCATACATGCCTTAACATAATTTAAACTTTCATGATGCATGCGTTTCATAAAACATCATGCAACTTTAAAACCTTGGCCCATCAATATATTCTAATTTTCTTAAAACATTACATACTTAAAATACATAACCTGGTACATATAACATTAAAAGTATATTCATGGGCCTATGCATTATTTTTCTTCGGCCCGGTCAAGGACTGGCTCAAGCGACTGGCCCACTAAATCTAAGTCCCAAAGCCTCAACTCAAACTTAGAACAATCCTAAGCCCAACTCATCTTGGCCCAACGACTAAGAACAAACCCTTTTAAATTCATTTGAAGAACTCGGCCCAATATCGTTAAAAATGCTTAAAATTCATTAAAATAAATATCGGCCCAAAGTCCACTAATTTGGCTAAAACCAATTTAAATTAACAATTCCAGCAACTTAAAATAGATTTTGACTTAAAATCATTGACCCAAAAATAATTTTAACTTGAACTAATTTTTAACTTAAAAGTTGACTTGACCCGGTAAAAACGACCCGGACTTTAAAAATAAAATAACCCGGCCCAAAAATAAAATAACTCGGACCGAACTTCAAATATTGACTCGACACTTAAAACACTCGACCCGGCCCGATTGAACCGACCCATCGGCCCAAACGAACCGGCCCAAACCAAACACTCAACCCTAAACCTAAAATACACTCTCCTGCACAAGATGCCTCCGCGACCAGTCTCAGGTTTTTACGTTCGTTCTCCCTGCTCCGGCCACCACTGCCGGAGCCCTTCCGGATGGACCACCCCCAGGTCCAGATGGTTCTAACATGACCAACCTTGCCTCAAACCATGACCTAACCAGGGATAAATGGTCGCTGCAAGTGGACGCACCAGCCATACTGCGCGCTGCGCGACCACCTGCTGGTATTCTCGTTCGTTCTCCTTGATCCGGCCACCAATGCCGGAGCCCTTCGGGCTGAACCACCATCAGGTTCAAGCGGTTCTAACAAGACCAACCTTGGCCCAAACCGTGGACGCAACTGGACGCACAAAGGTTGTGAACCAGACGCACGCGACACACAGTAAACACACACTGTACGGTGTAAAACTTCAAGCCACCGGTTCGACCCTTAAACCTCCACTTCGAACCACGAAAAGCCACTCCTAGGACCACCATGAAACACTTAACAATGAGCCAAGACCCTTCAAGCATACCATGAACTGAAGCCATGCAAAAGAATTCAAAATCGTGAGGTGCACATGAAGAGAGACATATGATCATGGACATGTACATTGAGATCTGAAACATTCACATAAAATTCATGCATAATCTTTGTAAAAACAGTATATTATGATTTATATGGTGAGAAAAGAAAGAATATAACATGCCTTGATTGATAGAGAAGCGAAAATACGTGATATCGGAGCGGAGGACAATGGAGGAGATCACACCTTAGAGTTCCAATGAAAACCTTGCAAATTTTCGGCCACCAAGGGGAGAAAAGAGGCTGGAGTCGGCTGGTTGGAGGAGGGATTAGGGTAATTTTCGAGTTAGAGGGGTGATGAGTGAATGAGGGTGTACAAAAGGACCCCTCTACTTTGTTTTAAATCAAATTAAAAGGATTAATCCCAAAACTAACCATCCTTTAATTAAAAAGGCCTAAAAATGTTAAAAATTCAGACTCCAAGCCTTTAATTTTCGTAATATGAGGTCTCTCAATTTTAAAAGTGTCATAAAGTCATAAAAATGGCCCGTATAGGCGAAAAACGGGCCCCCCTCGGTAACCGTGCATAAAATCTCATTATTTTGGAAATTTTGCATAAAATAAAAATATTTTGCTTTAAAATATGTCTAAGGACTAAAACATTTAAATATTTTCGATTTGGTCGTCTCCGGACTCGTCCCCGCTTACCGGTCTCAAACCGTACCGTAAAGCTATATGCACACGTAACACATAAAATCATCATATAAACACATACATGACATGCAAATCATATTAACATAAGGTTTTTCCTCCTAGTCAGCATTCAATTCACGTAGTTAGGATTTCTGGGCGTTACAACTCTCCCCCCCCTTATAGAAATTTCGTCCCCGAAATTGAGTTACGTATCGAAAAGCTCTGGATAGCGCGTCCGTATATCGGCCTCGGTCTCCCAGGTAGCCTCATCTGCTGAGTGATTCTGCCACCGGACCTTGACCATCGGAATCCTCCGCGCTCTAAGTCTGCGCTCCTCTCGCGCTAAGATCTGAACTGGTCGCTCCTCAAAAGACAAGTCTGGTGCCAACTGAAGCACTGGGTGGTAATGCTATATGCTATGCTAACGTACTGACCCTCTCCAAAATCTCAAACGGTCCAATGAATCTTGGACTGAGCTTGCCTCTCCGGCCGAAGCGCGCCCTTCATTTCATAGGCGATACTCACAAATACATGGTCCCCTACTGCCAACTCCAGCTCTCGTCATCTCCGATCGGCATAACTCTTCTGACGACTCTGAGCTGTCCTCATCCGATCTTGTATCCTGGTCACAATATCTGCTGTCTGCTGCACCATCTCTGGTTCAGTCAAAATCCTCTCCTCATCCCAATGCACTGGAGACCTACACCTCCTCCCGTACAAAGCCTCATAAGGAGCCATCCCAATCGATGCCTGAAAACTGTTATTGTACGTGAACTCAACCAAGGGCAACCTAGAGTCCCACGTACCCTGAAAATCTATCACGCAGGCTCTCAGTAAATCCTCTAGAATCTGGATGACCCTCTCTGACTGTCCGTCTGTCTGCGGGTGAAAATCCGTACTGAATGATAGCTTGGTCCCCAATGCAGCATGCAAGCTCCTCCAAAACGCAGAAGTAAACCTGGAATCCCTATCTGACACAATAGACACTGGTATGCCATGCAGCCTGACAATCTCTCTAATGTATAGCTCTGCATACTGAGTCAATGTGAAAGTGGTCTTCACCGGTAGAAAGTGTGCGGACTTGGTGAGTCGATCCACAATCACCCAAATCGCCGTAAAGCCTCTAAGACCCCTGGGTAAACCAACCACAAAATCAATCGTGATGTTCTCCCATTTCCACTCAGGGATAGGGAGTGGCTGTAGCAACCCTGCTGGTCTCTGGTGCTCTGCTTTGACCTGCTGACAGGTCAAACACTCTGATACAAATCGTCCGATATCCCTCTTCATCCCTGGCCACCAGTAAAGTGTCTGCAAGTCCCTATACATCTTCGTACTCCCTGGGTGAATGGAATACGTCGATGCATGGGCCTCTGATAAGATCTCAGCTCTCAACTGCTCAGTGTTGGGTACCCACATGCGACCCCTAAAACGGACTATCACATCCTCAACTGTGTACAAACATCGTCCTCTAGCCTCATCTCTCTGTCTCCACTGCTGTAACTGCTCATCTGCAGCCTGGCCGTCCCAAATCGGATCTCGAAGAGTCGGCTGAACTGTGAGTGCTGCGAGGCTAGGCGCACGTCCTACTGAATAAAACTCCAATCCAAATCTCTGAATCTCCGTCTATAGTGGTCGCTCCACTGATAAACACGACACCACTGAAGTCTTTCGGCTCAAAGCGTCTGCTACCACATTAGCCTTACCCGGATGGTAGCTAATGTCACAGTCATAGTCCTTCACCAACTCTAGCCATCTGCGCTGCCTCATGTTTAGATCCTTCTGGGTGAAGAAGTACTTGAGGCTCTTATGGTCGGTGAAAATATGACACTTCACGCCGTACAGATAGTGTCTCCAAATCTTCAGTGCGAACACTACTGCTGCAAGCTCCAGATCATGCGTCGGATAGTTCTGCTCATAACTCTTCAGTGGTCTCGACGCATACGCAATAACCTTACCTCCCTGCATCAGAACTGCACCCAAACCTCTCAAAGAAGCATCTGTATAAACCACAAACTCCTCGTTGTCCACTGGCATCGCTAATACTGGCACTGAAGTAAGGGCCTCCTTCAGCTGATCAAAGCTCCTCTGACAGTCGGCACTCCACACATACTTCGCATTCTTCTTGGTCAAGGCTGTCAAGGGCACTGAAATAGCAAAGAAGCCCTTAATGAATTTGCGATAGTAACTTGACAAGCCCAAGAAACTACGAATCTCCGCTGCATTCTTCGGAATTCCCCAGTTCTGCACTGTTTCCACTTTCGATGGGTCAACAGAAATCCCATCTCTCGACACAATATGCCCTAAGAAAGCCACTTGCTATAGCCAAAACTCGCACTTGCTGAACTTGGCGTATAACTTATGCTCCCTCAAAGTCTGCAAGGCTGTCTGCAAGTGCTGCCTATGCTCCAAAACTCGCACTTGCTGAACTTGGCGTATAACTTATGCTCCCTCAAAGTCTGCAAGGCTGTCTGCAAGTGCTGCCTATGCTCCTCAAAGCTCCTCGAATAGATCAGAATATCGTCGATAAACACAATGATGAACTGGTCTAGATACTTCCTGAAAACCCTGTTCATCAGATCCATGAAAATCGCTGGGGCATTCTTCAGACCAAACGACATCACCAAGAAGTCGTAGTGGCCGTAGCGTGTCCGAAAAGCAGTATTGGACACGTCCTCCTCTCTAACTCTCAACTGATGATAGTCAGATCTCAGATCAATCTTCGATAACACTGAAGCTCCCTGCAACTGATCGAATAAATCCTCAATCCTCGGGAGTGGATATCTGTTCTTCACGGTAACTCTGTTCAACTCCCGGTAGTCAATACACAACCTCATGCTACCATCCTTCTTCTTCACAAACAGAACTGGCGCGCCCCATGGAGAAAAACTAGGGCGAATGAACCCCTTATCAAGCGACTCCTGAATCAGCTCCTTTAACTCTTTCATCTCGGTAGGAGCTAATCGATACGGTGCCTTAGAGATAGGCACTGTACCCGGCATCAGCTCAATAGAAAACTCCACCTCCCTCACTGGTGGAACTCCTACGACGTCGTCGAGGAAAACATCTGCGAAATCCCTGACTACCTCCACATCAGACAACGAAGGTCCTGCTGAATCTCCTGGAGCAGTAACACTGGCCAAGAACGCCTGACATCCGTGCTCAACCAGCTTCCTGGCCTGTAAGAAGGATATGAATCTGGGCTTCCGTGGTCTCCTGGCTGCCTTAAATAAGAAGGCCTCCTGCCCTGGCGGTCTGATAGAAACTGTCCGCCTCTGAAAATCAATCACTGCTCCGAACTCCGTCAACCAATCCATGCCTAGGATGAGGTCGAATCCTGACATCGGCAACACAACTAGATCTGCTTGAACTGCATGATCCTGGAACATCATCGTCAATCCCTGAACCACACTGGTCGTCGTCAACTCCTCTCCTGACGGAACCGTCACTGCGAGAGCCGTACCCAAGCTCTCCGGTGTAATACCCATCCTCTGCATGAACGCACTCGAAATAAACGAGTGAGTCGTCCCTGAGTCTAGTAGTGCAAGGGTAGTCACGCCAAGCACACGAATCTCGCCTGAAACGGACACAACACACAGGCACGCGCTTACCGTTAAACTAAGTCTCAACAGGTAGTTCAGATGCCTAACACATATTCTAGGTTAGCTAGCCCTACAGTCCAAGTTCGCATAGAAGTCCTAGAAGGCATATAGTTCCACTAAGTTCAACCAGTCTAAGACATGAATCTCCTAGTAGTGTTCTATTCAGCATGCAATTTGTTCACAGCAAACGCTAAGCTCACAAATCATAGAAATGACGGAAATCTTAAAGAGAAGTACCCATAAGTAAGGTAGTGTCTGGGTCTGCCTCCTCTGTCTGCATCACAAAGACACGACCCATGGTCTGTCTCTTCTTCGGGCAATCCCTGGAAACGTGTCTCGGTTTCTTGCAATGATAGCACTTTCCTGATCCTGCCATGCATGGTCCGGGATGCTGCTTGTTGCATTCCTTGCAGGTCAGATATGTCTGATATCCTCCGGGCTTAGGGGCGCTGGCCCCCTGCTGCTGTGGCCTCTTCTGGCCCTGTGGTCGATACTGCTGCTGTCCTTGCTGAGTTGGGCCCTTAGAGGGTCCCTGGAATGGTTTCTTCGCTGGAGGATGCGAAGACTGGCCTCTGACAGGCGGCTGAAACTGCCTCTTCCTCTGATAGTCCTCCCTCATATCCCTTCGGCCCCTCTCGGACCGGTAAGCCTTGTTCACTGCCGCCATATAGGTCTCCATGTCCGCCATGTTGACATCGTGGCGGATGTCAGGTCGCAGTCCATCAGTAAACTGCCTCAGCTTCTCAATATCTATGGTGGCAATCGCGGGTACAAAGGGGCATCCCCGCTCAAACTGCTGAACATACTCTGCAACAGATTTGTCTCCCTGCCGGAGACTCATAAACTCCCGAATCAACTGGCTTCGGGCATCCACTGTGAAGTATTTCTCAAATAAAACCTTCTTGAACTCTCCCCAGGTCAAGCTCTCCAGATGTAGTCCAACCACTGTGCCCTTCCATCAAAGAGCGGCATCTGCCTTCAGCATACAAATCGCACAACGGACCTGTACCGGATCCACTCCTCAGCAACGAGCGGATCTGTAGTTCCAGAAAACTCCTTAGGTCCCTGCTTGCGGAACCTCTCTGCGACGTCCTCCTCGTGCGACTTTCCGCTGGATCGCTCCGTCTGACACTCCAATAGTCTAGTGATCCCGGCTAACATCTCCACGTTAGCCCTCTCAAACGGCGTCATCTGTACTGGTGGTGGAGGAGGCAAGTCATCATCCTGCTGCTGCTCTCTAATGCGACGGGGAGGCATTGTTCTGGTACACCAAAGCCTTATAACGTAAATCTAAGTGCATGACCAAGCGTCAAACCTTTAAAATCTAAGGTAGAACTAAGGCAAAGATAAACATGCAGCATGCAACATATACATAAATAATAAAAAAAATAAAACTCACAGACTGGCAGTGCGACTTCCGATCTACACGCAGCAGGCTAGTACCCCACCAGAACCACCGCTCTGATACCAAGTTGAAACGTATTAAACCTCTAAATTTTTTTTTTTTAAAGCCGACGCGGAATAACATTTAATGAAAGCGATAAATAAAACCATAACTTAAGCATTAAAAATAACATCTCAACATGCGATAAAACGACTGCAAAAATCCTTAATCCACGTCTCAAAAGCTAATCATAAAAATCAGAGTACTCAAAAACTGTTTGCAGAAAAACTGAACATGTTTAAAAGTAGGTAACATGAAATAACTAAGCGGTCACGGGGTAACAGCCGCAGCGGAGCATCAGACGTCCTCACCGTCGGTCGGAGTAATATCATCAACATTATCATGCTCACCTGCACCATATAAACCTAGTGAGCCTAAAGGCCCAGCATGCTATATCCGCTAATAACAAGGTACATACAATAAAACCACATACAGGCACATAAGTATATGAATATAATTTTCATGACATGCGTGCATTAAAAGATCTTAAAACGTTAAATCATGCTGCAGTCGTACATAAATCATCATAACATATAGGTTAAGGCATAACATAATACATAACATAACTTAAAAGAACATGCGAGTCGTATCCATGAAGTGAGAGCCGTTAAATTCGATTGATCAATCTATAAACCAACGTACGTGGCGGTGTGGTTCACCCGACCTTACCTCGGGATCCCTATATGTCACACCTCTATGCTTGCCACTTCACCATGTCGTGATCACATGGATCCATAGGCTCATAATCGTTATACATTAACAGGGGATCCCCGGGCCCGGATACCCGGCTAACTCCCATCGTTACTTTGCCCCACAACTACATATAACATTAAAAGTATATTCATGGGCCTATGCATTATTTTTCTTCGGCCCGGTCAAGGACTGGCTCAAGCGACTGGCCCACTAATTCTAAGTCCCAAAGCCTCAACTCAAACTTAGAACAATCCTAAGCCCAACTCATCTTGGCCCAACGACTAAGAACAAACCCTTTTAAATTCATTTGAAGGACTCGGCCCAATATCGTTAAAAATGCTTAAAATTCATTAAAATAAATATCGGCTCAAAGTCCACTAATTTGGTTAAAAACCCAATTTAAATTAACAATTCCAGCAACTTAAAATAGATTTTGACTTAAAATCATTGACCCAAAAATAATTTTAACTTGAACTAATTTTTAACTTAAAAGTTGACTTGACCCGGTAAAAACGACCAGGACTTTAAAAATAAAATAACCCGGCCCAAAAATAAAATAACTCGGACCGAACTTCAAATATTGACTCGACACTTAAAACACTCGACCCGGCCCGATTGAACCGACCCATCGGCCCAAACGAACCGGCCCAAACCAAACACTCAACCCTAAACCTAAAATACACTCTCCTGCACAAGATGCCTCCGCGACCAGTCTCAGGTTTTTACGTTCGTTCTCCCTGCTCCGGCCACCACTGCCGGAGCCCTTTCGGATGGACCACCCCCAGGTCCAGATGGTTCTAACGTGACCAACCTTGCCTCAAACCATGACCTAACCAGGGAGAAATGGTCGCTGCAAGTGGACGCACCAGCCATACTGCGCGCTGCGCGACCACCTGCTGGTATTCTCGTTCGTTCTCCTTGATCCGGCCACCAATGCCGGATCCCTTCAGGCTGAACCACCATCAGGTTCAAGCGGTTCTAACAAGACCAACCTTGGCCCAAACCGTGGACGCAACTGGACGCACGAAGGTTGTGAACCAGACGCACGCGACACACAGTAAACACACATTGCACGGTGTAAAACTTCAAGCCACCGGTTCGACCCTTAAACCTCCACTTCGAACCACGAAAAGCCACTCCTAGGACCACCATGAACCACTTAACAACGAGCCCAGACCCCTCAATCAGACCATGAACTGAAGCCATGCAAAAGAATTCAAAACCGTGAGGTGCACATGAAGAGAGACATATGATCATGGACATGTACATTGAGATCTGAAACATTCACATAAAATTCATGCATAATCTTTGTAAAAATAGTATATTATGATTTATATGGTGAGAAAAGAAAGAATATAACATGCCTTGATTGATAGAGAAGCGAAAATACGTGATACCGGAGCGGAGGACAATGGAGGAGATCACACCTTAGAGTTCCAATGAAAACCTTGCAAATTTTCGGCCACCAAGGGAAGAAAAGAGGCTGGAGTCGGCTGGTTGGAGGAGGGATTAGGGTAATTTTCGAGTTAGAGGGGTGATGAGTGAATGAGAGTGTACAAAAGGACCCCTCTACTTTGTTTTAAATCAAATTAAAAGGATTAATCCCAAAACTAACCATCCTTTAATTAAAAAGGCCTAAAAATGTTAAAAATTCAGACTCCAAGCCTTTAATTTTCGTAACATGAGGTCTCTCAATTTTAAAAGTGTCATAAAAGTCATAAAAATGGCCCGTATAGGCGAAAAACGGGCCCCCCTCGGTAACCGTGCATAAAATCTCATTATTTTGGAAATTTTGCATAAAATAAAAATATTTTGCTTTAAAATATGTTGAAGGACTAAAACATTTAAATATTTTCGATTTGGTCGTCTCCGGACTCGTCCCCGCTTACCGGTCTCAAACCGTACCGTAAAGCTATATGCACACGTAACACATAAAATCATCATATAAACACATACATGACATGCAAATCATATTAACATAAGGTTTTTCCTCCTAATCATGCATTCAATTCACGTAATTAGGATTTCTGGGCGTTACACCTAAACTGCTTGTATTTATAATATGTGGTCGGTGGCCTTGAATGGTCGCATGATTTCTACTTTGAATACGTTCACTTCTTTATTCGAATAGGTGCACTTCTTCAAACAGTTGCACTGCTTCAAACATTCGCACTGCTTCAAACAGTCGCACTGCTGGAACAGTTGCACTGCTTCGAACAATTGCACTGCATCGAACAGGTGCATTGCTTCATGAGGAAAATGGAGCATGCATCGTTCCAGCATGAACAGATGACTGTTTCAAAAGAACCGATTCGATCCAGTGCAGATCATCACGCTTGCCCAGATCAGCACGGGGCTTCTGACCATATCGTGCAGATCAGCATGCCTGCCCAGATCAGCTCAGGGCTAAGGACCAGATCATGCATTGGAAACAACATGGAGTACTCATCTCAGTTCAGGACGGTCAACTCAGCTCACGGGGGTCAACCCATCTCGCGATGGTCAACCCAGCTCGCGATATTCAACCCAGCTCGCGGGGTCAACTCAGCTCGCTGCCAGACCACTTGCGACCTGACAGCTTGTGACCTGAAACAAATTGCGATCAGACCGTTTGTGATCTGACACATTTCATTCACATTTCCCAACACATGCATCGATTGGAATTTATATATTAGATTTGCATTCCTATTCTCTCTCTCTCTACTACACACACTTTCTTAGTAAAGTTTTCTATTCTCGTCATAGTTCTAATGGCTTCATTTACTTAAAATGCTCTTCTGATTCATTTTGAAGCTATTTATCATCTTATAGATGCAGGCATGGTGGAGATGTTCAGAACTCTCGAAGCTTCAGGTCTGAGGACCTTTCTGGGTTGTGAGAGAAGCATCTTGAAGGAGTCCTCTCGGAATTGTTTTATGACAACGTCTGTTGAAAACCAAACTATGACAAGCACAGTTGGTGGGAGGACAATTTCTTTTGACCAGACATTCTTCACTGAGGTCTTCAACTTGCCCGAAGAAGGGATGACTAGTTTCTCTAATCCCAGCAGACAAAGTGGAGGCCATGAAAATAAATTTTCCGTGACTGTTACTCCATTCCGACCTTCTACAGGCAGTTAAATTGATATCGTGGCAAAATCTTTAACGGCTAAAGTTGGATCGTTTGACACTGTAATAGTGGAACGATTCAAAGTCATGGTGGCTATCTCCATAGGAATCGAGGTCACCTGCAAGGCAATATCAAGGACATGCAGTCCAGATAATTAGCATTCTGGAAAGATTCTTCAACAATCTTTGGGATGCAACACCCCTCCATATGCACAAAATACTGAATGACAGGTCTATCATTGTGCACAAGGCAAAGAACTCCATTGGGGTGTATGACTCCCAAACTGGGAAGAAACAGGCTGGAAAAGATCGAACTACTCAAAAAGAAGTAAGTTATTGGGCCGAGAAGGTTGGTGTTTCTCCATCTGAGTCTTACCAATCATGTACATAGCGAGAGATCAGCTTAGTACCACAAGTTCTTGCTCCATTTCTAGTTCAGAAATTTTGCACCAAACAAACTCTACTAGCAAAAAAGGCCAAGATTGCATCTACCCCCACTCCAACGACAATCCCTACACTTAAAGGGATATCTCTGTTCAGAAATCGGTTGAAGCTATTTGACATTATCTGCCTCAACTGGACCCCAAAGACGAGGGAAAAGGGGATCTTGTTGAGCCGGTGAAGGCTCCCTCTACTCACTACAAATAAAAACGTTCTTTAGAATCGGGATTTGAAAGCTTCCGAAGCGGTTTAAAAATGCTTCTACGAATTTAGAAGAGTTTCTCGAAATGGTTCAAATACCATCGCTCCTAGGCTCTATTGTAGTGGAATAGTAATCGGTGGTGTATGTCAGGCCCGGTGCTCTGAATCAGAGATTAATTACTCAATTAATCATAATTACGCGGAAGCATAAAATATGGGCTAAATAATTTTTGTTTGGGCCTGAACTGAAAATATCGTTTGAAGTACGATCATAATCAAAATATAGATTTTAACTCAAAAATCCATACAACAACATCAATGCCAGAAATGTATACAAGTATCTCAACAAATATCTCAACAAATACAAATTTCAAGTACAGTATTCTCATAGGGCATCCCTTGATAATACAATAAGTACATAATACATAACTGAGACTCAAAACGGGGCTCTACCAGCCGAAGCACCACTAGGTCCAGCTGGGTTACCTAAACCACCTGCAAAGGCCAAACACAGGACCAAAGCAGCCCCAAAAAGGGAAAGAAAAATGAGGTCAAACCTCAGTACGAAGAGCACTCAAATAACAACAATCATATAAGGCATGCAATATCTCAAGTCCTGCAATGCATAAAGGGTTACCAAGAATCAACAGTAAACAAAGCACAACGACTCAGCTGGGCAATCAAATCTCAATAATTCATCGGAATCCAGATCATAGAGACTCAGCTGGCTATCACGACTCAGCGGCAGCGTTGGATTCTCAGAACAATGACTCAGCCGGCAAATCACGACTCAGTGATTATCGATTCTCAAAGGAACATGCTCAACATGTTATGCATGAATGCAAGACAGAATCATGCTCACAATGCATATAATTCAAACATAAGCAAACCAGATAGTCATCCAGAACAACAGGGCTAAGCAACTCAGCTTACAACCAGCACACAATCACACAACAATCAGTTCATGCTAGAAATATTATCATGCTTATGTCAAAGCTGTTCAAACAAGCTCAATCTGTAGCTTTCGTTACTGAGCTACAATTACCACAGAACATATTACGGCTTAATCGGCTGAACACACTTCTCAGCTCAACTCAAGTCTCTGCTGAGAAATCAAGGCAAAAACCACATAAAATTGAGCTAATCTGCCAAGATACTCAAGAAAATCAGCTACGATCAAGCTTAACCAGCTCACGGTCTAAAACCTCATCATCCAGTTCAACTACTTCTAGCTAACAGAGCACTACACAGCTCAAATATCAAAGTTAGGAACGGAACTAAAGCTAGCACAACACTGTTACCTGAACCGAAGCTCAACTATGCTGGAAAATAGCGAAACCTAGCTCACGCAGTTCATCGGCTATTTTCTCTATTCGGACTCCTTCCAACTCCAAACTGGTACAAGAATGTTCGCCTCGAAGAAGGGTTTCCAATTGATGTACCCTTACTCAATTCTGACCAGTCAATCTCCGACAATCGGAAGAAGAAGTTATCTAGCACAAGGGTTCGAAGATATAAGTCGGGAGAAGATAAGGTATGTGTGTCGTAAAATGACTAATGGGGTATATTCAATGGTGGAGATTTAATGACTTTTATAGAATTTTGTGGATTTTAGAAATCCATAGATATTCAACAATGACTTTTGTAAACTCCATGAAGTCTTGTGGTATTCAACAGTGACTTTTAAAAACACTCTAAAAGTATATAGATATTCAAAATTTTCATAGATTTTTAACAACTCCATGAAAGTCTTTGATGCACAAATATTAATGCATAAAGTACAATAATAAATGTCAATACATTTTCTTTGGTTGAAGATAGATTTGAATGGATTTCTAATTTATTTCCTTCTTTTTTGTCTCGATTTCTTATAAATATTTGTCTGTATCTTTCCCAACTCGTAAAAATTAAATTATATATACATATAAATTAATTTCAATAATTATTATATATTCAATATTTTTTTATTATTTACTTGATTCGAGTATACATATTTTCTATAAGTTGATAATACGATTTTTCAAATACAAATTTTAAGAAGCCAGATGTTTCAAAATTTTGAATTTTAAATTTTTTTGTAGTTTTATCCATAATATATAATTAGTTTTAATATTTGATTATAGTAAAAAAATATTTTAAGGATCACTGTCATATAATTTTTAATTAGTTACAAATAAATATACATAAAGAATAATAACAAATATTTGAATTAATAAGTTATATATATTTCAAAAATAAGAACGTTAAATATCATTATTTGTAACGAATTTTATAAGATCTGCAAATATAGGTGTATACTATTAATAAAATCATCACATTCTGTATACAAAAATCATAAATATTAGTAATGATAGAAGTAACAATAACTTATTTTAATAAACAAATTTAATTTTTATTAATTGAAATTCATCGTTAATTCTTTATCTGATAAATATTTAATTTGTATAATATAAATATCACGTTATTTGTGTATATATGTACTCTGTAGCAGATCGGATCGGACAAGAGCTGCGAGCTGAATAATTGCGTCGTATAAACAAAGAGCGCAGTTCAGAGAAGAACAAGATTGGCTTAGAAGCGTCGATCAAGCTCAAGCAACAAGATCAGCTTAGAACAAATCAAGAGCAGATCGCACAAGTTAGAACAGAGATGAAGATATATCAGATTAGGCGAGCTTGTATTGGCTTGTGCCGAATTGTACAATTTTCTTCGTAAAGATGTCGCACTGATGAATTTCCTATGGAAGTAGATAGTGAAGTCTCACCACCGTCATTAGAGCAAGTTTACGAAGACAGAACATTGATCAAGTATTTGACACCCAAGAACAACAACGAGCAAATGCTAATGAATGCAAAAGAGACTAGCCAATCGAATGTGAGCGATGTTGATTAATTAATAGTATTATATTAATAATTTTTAATTGAGATGCAATATGTTAGTATTTTTTTAAATTTTTTGGATTATTTTATGCAGTATGTTAACAAAAGATTTATTTTAAATGAAAAAAAGTTATATATTTATAAGTTCAAACAAACATTATAAAAAAGTTATAAACTTGTTAAATTATATTAACGATAAATCCATAAAAACTCCCTATAAATTCATAAAAATCTCTCTAATAATCTATAAAAGTGTTGGATCTGTTTCTACATATCAGAATCTAAGTTTTGATTCACACAAAATCTGTTTCTATTGTACTAACGCTCTACATGACATGCACAGCTTGCTAAGACTGGAGTAGACGTGAAGATATCCAAACTGGAACAGTGAGGGGACGCCAAAGTTGGACTGGTCGAAGATATCTAGCTGGAACAGTAAGGGGACGCCCAAGCTGGTTCAGCAGTTTACTTCCAGAAGTGCAGGGAACACCAAGCTGGTTTACTGGCTTAGAGTTGAAGCAGCACGAGATCAAGCGTAGAGAATAAAGAGCAGAGTTCAACCGCAAAATGATGAGGTGCAGAATGTCTCAAGCGCAGATTAAGTGCAGCGTACAAGAGCAGTGATTGAGTGCGAAGCTAACGCAATTTCGGAGGCCTAAACGAAAGAGTTCGTTTAGGCCTGTCCATTGAGCAGTTGAGCAGCGAGCTGGAACAAAGCACTATTGGGAAGCAATCAGCTCAGTGGCTCACAGCAAAGAAGTAACAGAGCGAGGCTGATGAAGGATAAGTCAGTCCGGAGAAGAGAAAACCCGATCAGGGTTTTGGCTCAGCTGGATGATTATGAGATGGATGCTGAGGCAGGAGTCGGAAAGCATGAAGAAGGTCGACGCCTGTGATGACGTAAAGGCGGAAAGACTCTCATAAGAAGCAACCAGCTGGAAAAGAAAACCAGCTGAGAGACCAGCTCAGTGCAAACCAGAATGATGAACAAGATGACAAGCTGGTTAAAGTCAAACCAGCTCAAATAGCATGGCAGATGCTATCAAATCTACGAGGAAGAAGATTTGAATACAATGCTATACGACAAACACTGTCTAGTATTCAAATCGACTTGCTTGTATTTTCTTCTCAGAACAGTGCTCACGTGATTAAAGTGAAGAAAAACCTGCAGAAGCATTAAATGCAAAGGACACAAAGTACAACCATGCCAGAACCTTTTCAGAAGAATTATCAACGGCTGGAAAGATGTGTCCAACGGGCAAAATCTGCACAGGGCTATTTATATGAAGAAGACGATGAGCAGAAAAAGAGAAAGCGAGGCGCATACAATAGAAGAAGAGCGCAATAGAAAAGAGCGCAGTGTTGTGCGAACCAAAATGTAAAATAGTAGAAAGCACAACACAAGATTTGGGAAGACATTGATGAAACCAGCTCAGATTAGGAGCACTTCCCAGTGTGTGAGAATACATTTTGAGAGTGACCATACACTGTATATTTCTCACACACAGGTTCACTCACATATGAAAGCTGAGAGCTAAATTGTTGAGTTGAGTGAATCAGATCAAACTCTCTATTTGTAGTCTTTGGAAAGAGACGTTAAACAAGTCAAGTTGTCTTTCGTACTGAGACGTTAAAGAAGTGTGTGTAGTCTTTCGCACTGACAGTAAAGAAGTGTCGCCTTTCTCACTGAGGCAGTAAAGAAGTGAGTGAGTCACACAGCTTGCAGGCTTAGTGTGTGGTGTTTGATGCTAGGAGTTCTTGCGGCTGCGGGTCGTAGGAGTGAGTTGCAGCGAGGGTCGTTGTAATAAAAGTCTTCTAATGGATCCTTCCCGTTGCGGAAGAAGGGGAGACGTAGGAGAGTTTGCTCCGAACTTCCATAAACAAATCAGCGTATTTTCTTTACAGATTTCAGTACTTGCATTCATACGCATGACATATTTGTTAATACACATAAAACTGTTTAAGAAAAGGCTTTCAAATTTAAGAGTGTAGTTTGAGTTATTTCCGCATGATTTATATTCATTACTCAATCTGTATCTCGGTGCACAAGTATTCAAGAACACTGAGCTACTGCAGCTCAAGCAATAAATAACCAGATTGCTTGCTCTTTCAACGAGCTGGTTCCAACAACCAGTTAGAACCAGGCTCTTGCACTGCGCTGGTTTAGCGCCGAGCTGGTCATGCACAAAAGCAATTTAGTTTCAGCATCCAGCTGGAACCTGCTTAGTGACAGTAGTCTGATTTCAACGTCCAGCTGAATCCAGCGTCTTTCACTAGATCTGGTTATTCCCTCTAAGTGCTGTTTATTGATTAAATAACTTCTATACACTAACAGAGGGTAAAATCGATCCTAACAAAAAGTCTAATGGAGTCCATTAAATTCTTTTTATAACTCCATGAGATTCCATAAAAGTTTACAAATTCCTATCAATTCCACAAAAGTCTATCAATTAAAAAAAGTCAATAAAATTCATTAAATCTCTAGATTGAATACACTCCCATAAGTGTTGGTCAACACTTATATGTATATATATACTCCCAGTCAATGCTACAGTAAAGTCAAACCAGCTCAGACTTTACTACTGTACAAGCTCAGGCACACAATCCAGCTTAGGAGTACGCTGGTGTAATGCCCGAAATCATTACATAAAGATTTAGTAATTTTAAAGTTCCAGATTATCAATTTTGATGAAGTTTGATTTAAGGGTTGCATTTTCGGGTTCTATTCCAAACATTGAACAATGTTGGCGATCGTTATAAATTGAGTTTTGAGGATTTTATAAAAGAATTGAGGTTCCTGCTGATTTCGGGATGTTGTGTTAATTTAAAAAAATTTAGTCGCAGCGAATTTGTGGTGAAGTCAACGCAGGTCAACGTCACTGTAGCTACCTGCTGGTAGTTTTACCTCGGTAGGATGACGTGGGCGTGACGAAGGCATGACGCCGGGTTACCGCTGGTTTTAGTTGCGTTGCGTGGTTGCTGCTGGTCGTTGTTGTAGTTAGCGCGAGAATGGTTGAGAAGGCGGATGGCGTGGGTGTGACGAAGGCATGACGCCGGGTTACCGCTGGTTTTAGTTGCGTTGCGTGGTTGCTGCTGGTCGTTGTTGTAGTTAGCGCGAGAAGGGTTGAGAAGGCGACACGTGTAGATTACTGTTGGGCACGTGGGAACCAGCAGCAGGAGTTTCCTTTATGCAACTGCTGGTTTTTGTATGCGTCGACTAGATTAGATGTTGTAGGCGCAGCGACGCCGTTTGATTAAGTGCAACTGATGGCTTTGAATCATTGTGAAGAATGGGTGTCTGCTGGACGACCAGCAGTTGGTA
>KV014392.1:282626-324674 GCA_001598015.1 Dorcoceras hygrometricum | reverse complement strand
TCTTGGTTGTACTGATTAGTCCTCACGACTCGAAACGTCATTGAGACTCTACATGATAGGCGTCTCACTTTGACCCGTTTTCCGACTCACTTGGGGTCATAAGGCGTCGGGATTGGGTGAGACCCCGATGCATGTAGGAGTCGATGCATCGTTGTCGAGGATTCACCGCTCGCAGACATGCGTGGATATCCTATGCTATCTGAGGGGATAATAGTGTATAAATCTCTGGCCAGAGTACTAGAAGTGTTTTAGGTAAATATGTTTACCTAATTACACTCGCGATGTCACTATTCAATCTCCAAGATGTATGCATAGCTATCGGATCTATAGCGACTCTCGATTTACCAATGGTCGTTGATCTGATCGGGATATATGAATTGAAAGGACCGTACTGTACGCTAACCACGACCGACTGGTTCTTGCAGGCACTATCAGTGATACCTAGGGGATCATGGGGCGATGTTTCTAGATGCTTTACCATGATCCGTTGGGCAGGTCCGGAATTGTGATTCCGGAGCCACAATGGTTGTGGGCCCACGGCTAGCTGTATCCCTGAACCATTGAGGGTCACACAAGTACTAGATTCGAGATTCCCGCACGGATACTCAGCTCAATGTGTTGAGCACGAGAAGAGGATTTCGGGAAGTGCGACTTCCTAAAAGTCAACAGGGGTCAAACCGGGGTTTCCCGCTGTTGAGGGGCAAAACGGTCATTTTGCAATTTAGGGTTAGATGATCTGAAAAATTGTTTTTCACATCATAACATTCATTGGAAACTGAGTCGATCGGTCCGATCTGATCGGCGATCAGAGTTACGATGAAGTCGCAGCAATGAATATCGTCATTTGGACCCGGGCCCGATGGGCCGGTCCAAGTCCATTGTTAGTCTATTTAATTAGACTTAAGAGACTTCATAATTAGTGAACTCAACACAATAACAAAAACCTAAACCTAGCTAAACCGCCGCCTCCTTCCCTTCTCCACTTGCGCCGCCGCCGCCGCCCACGCGCCGCCGCCGCCGCCGCCGATATTCGCCGGAAATTTGCTTTCGGCCGATCCGACGAGGAGAATCCGTTCGTGCAGAATTCGTCAGTGCTTCTAGTGCAGCCTGACGAAGGAGTCTCGGTTCTGGTCGTGGATCGGATTGGCGATTATCTACCGCAATCTACCGAGAAGAGCCGGGTTCTTGTAATTTCGGTTGGAGCCAGGCACAAGTGCCAGCAAGGTATTCGTTTTGAACGCCCTATGCATGTTGAATTATGAATTCTATTCTTTGTATTGATCATCTCCGGCCTTCATTCTTTGTTCTTCCACTGCCTCGCCGGGGGGCGGATCCGGATCACCAACAGCTTCACCCATGTCCTTCATCGAAAATCTACTAGACAACCAGACTTTAGTTGACTGTAGCATTCCTACATCATTCCCAATGAGTAGAATGTCATCAACATAAAGTACGAGGAATGTCACAGCGCTTTTAACTACCTTCTTATAAACACATGGCTCCTCGGGATTTTTGATGAAACCAAATTCCTTAATTGTTTCATCGAATCTCAGGTTCCAACTTCGCGATGCTTGTTTGAGACCGTAGATCAATCTCTGAAGCTTGCATACCTTATGCTCGCTTCCAACAGACGTGAAACCCTCAGGCTGCATCATATAGATCTCTTCCTTAATGTTTCCATTAAGGAACGCAGTTTTCACATCCATTTGCCATATCTCATAGTCGTACCATGCGGCTATGGCTAACAAGATTCTAATTGACTTGAACATTGCGACTGGCGAGAAGGTTTCATCATAGTCAACGCCTTGCCTTTGAGTGTAACCTTTCGCAACCAGTCGTGCCTTGTAGGTCATTACCTTACCATCAGGCCCAAGTTTTGTAACGACCGGACTTTTCTTCAAAAGAAATTTAGAAATTTGGGGATCGAATTGAAAGACCCAAAAATTTCAATCTTAATAAACATAAAAGTCGTTACTAAATTCTGGGCTATAAACACAATTCATTACTGCTGAAATGCGGAACAATTGAAACAATGACGTAAGCGGAAGTAAAATCAGCTTCAAGGGTAAACACGTTTCATAACAAGTGAAGGAAATCAGCAGAAAGGGTATACAAAACATGGAACTAAATCCTCTACTGATAAAATACCAGTGAACTTGCATATATTTTACTCCAAAAGTTCATACAGATTTCTACAAAAATGAGGAACTAGAAATCTGCTAACATACAAAACTATAACTAAGTTCTGTACATCAAAATCAAAAGTCTGAAAGAAACAACGGAAGATGTCCACGATAAACACATCCTCCCTTTCTGATCATCTCCCTCCAGCTCTTACTGCTGATTACCTGCACTCAATGAAAACTAGTGAGCCGAAGGCTCAGCAGGTAAATCCGAAATAGCAAAATCATGCAATAAAACTGATACTGAAACTGAAATCTGAAAGCTGAATACATAAATGAATTCTGGATACGCTTTGGAATAAACAAGCGCACTATATAACTGAGAAATATGATAGAAACTGAAAGCATAAAACATAATCAAATTCTGAAAACATTTTCTTTAAACATTCTCTGGAGCTGTGATTAAAATCACATTTGCGCTCTTCTGAAATTATGACAACACTTTAAATATTTTGGTCCAATTCGTTTGATCAAACTCCTGATATCAGTCTCTAGCACTATGGCTCATGGTGAAGGGATATACAGATCCGTCGACCTATACACCTGATCCTTCCTCTGTTGAAAGGGCACACGATTCGTCAGCCGCGCACTCACCCTTCTTCTGGGGACCCTCTTAGTTGTCACAACTTAAAATATTTTCTAAAACATCGTTCTGCTCTTTATTTTGTTTCTAAAATCTGTTTTATTTTTCTCTTGCACGAATTACTGGTTTTTCTTTTGTCTAATGATGTTCTGGAACTGTAAAGGATTTCTCTGTAAAGCTTGCGAAGATGAAAACTGAATAAAAATGATACTTGAATCTGTCAATTAAATCGAATACTATCTTTGAAATTGATTCGGAATTGAATAAGGAATCAAATTCTGAAATTTCGTTATCTGTTAAAGAAAATGAAGAATGAACAGTACCAGTCGCAAGACTAATACCAGCTGAATGAACAGTACCAGTCGCAACGAATAGGAAACCAGTCGCAAGACAAGAATCCAGTCGCAAGGTCTTTTAAAAAATATAAAGTGAAACGATGTCGTTAGCGCATAAACCAGTCGCTACAACCAGTCGCTACGGGCTGTACTTAAAAACAATAAAGCAACTGCTGAAATATCAAAATGGAATGCATCTGCTGGTGAACAGTGCATCTGCTGAATATTACGAAGACAACGCAACTGCTGAATTCTAACAAAGGAATGCAGCTGCTGAATCCTACTAACGGAATGCACCTGCTGGTGTTAACAAAGAAATACACTTGCTGGTTTTAGCAAAAAGAAATGCATCTGCTGAATATGCATCTGCTGAATTTATGAAAGCAATGCATCTGCTGAATACTAATAGCTGATTAACAAACTATTAACTGATGAACATACTATCAGCTGATGAACAAACTATCAACTGATGAACAACTATCGATTGACGAACGAACTATCAGCTGCTGAACAATAAAATATACAACAGCTGAACATGAAATAGTGCGTCGGCTGATCGCAACTACTGAACTCAAACAATGAAATAGCTGAAATCTATACTTAGAATATTTTCGACAAGACAATATCAGTAGTGGTATAAGAACCAGTTTTCAGACTTAACCAGGTGAATGACGATTGTTTTACTTTGTCTGAAGAATTCAAAATATCTAAATAATTTCTGGAAATGATCGAATAAGCTACTTGTAAGCTACTTCGATGGAATTTCTGAAGAAAACTCAAGAAATAACTAAAAGAACATCATCAAACCATTTTCTGTAAACTTCTCTTGAATCAAAATACAGTAAAACGCAACCTTCATAAAACAGAGCATAAACTTTCTGGTTTTTGAAGAACAGCCGAAGCCATCTTCCATTCTTTAAAATCTCATATAATCATGCAAATATAGATAAAATCTGAAACTCGATAGAAACAGAGTTAAATAGAATAGCATTGTAATCCCTCAATCTCATATCTTTCTAATTTGTGGCCTCTAAAATATCTGGGCATTACAACCTACCCCCCTTAACAAAATTTCGTCCTCGAAATTTCTTACTTAAAAGATCTGGGTAGCTTTTCTACAATTCAAAATCACTTTCCCACATAACTTCTCTTTCAGTGTGATTTATCCACTGAATGATTAAATCAAGAGTTAAATAGAATATCATTGTAATCCCTCAATCTCATAACTTTCTAATTTGTGGCCTCTAAAATATCTGGGTATTACAACCTACCCCCCTTAACAAAATTTCGTCCTCGAAATTTCTTACTTAAAAGATCTGGGTAGCTTTTCTACAATTCAAAATCACTTTCCCACATAACTTCTCTTTCAGTGTGATTTATCCACTGAATCTTAATCAAGGGATAGTTCTATTTTTTAAATTACGGTTTCTCTTAAAAGAATCTTTACTAGAACTTCTTCATAATTTAAATCTAACGCTACTTAAATAGGTTCTTATCTGAGCATCTAATTCTACTATAAGAGACTCAATCGCTGAAATGAAATCAGACGCACCAAAATGGAACAGTATTTGGAAACGAAACAAATTTCTACTGTTCATGAGTATTGCTGAAAGAAACCAGCTGGGATAAATAGGAACCAGCTGCAAGGTCTTTTAATAACAACAAACGTATTAATTAAAACGATGCCGTTGTGAAATAACATGAATAGTACAACTGCTGGATACAATCGATATAATGCAAACTGGAAATGGAATGTGCAGCTGCTGGTCATAACAATGGAATTCAATTGCTGAAAAATGAACTTTGGTGCTGCAACATCAAACGACAGCTACGCTATCAGCTGTTGTCTATCAAACCAGACTTTATACTGATTCGACTAACAACTACCGATTACATAGCGTCAAGTTCCGATATCACCATTCACCGGAAGATGAAATCCTAAATATACGGGAAATAAAACTCAAACTTAAAGGGATCTAAACACAGTACTCTACTTCTATTTCTTCTAAGTTAGATATCAATTTCTTAACAAACCTATCTGATATAAAATACAAGTTGACCAGAATCTAACAATGCTAATGTAAACATATTGGCAACAAGATCTTACCCGTCGCCGTCGAGGTATCTGCTGGGGTTTCTTCAGCTGTCATTATATAAACTCTACCGGTGATAAGTGGTCGCTTCTGGGAACACTCCCTAGACATATGGCCTGGCTTGCCACAAGTATAACACACTCTCTGGCCCAAAAGACACTGGCCTGAATGATTTTTCTTACAGGTTGGACATGGAGGCCTAGTTCCTGAATTAGGGACAGCAGAGATAGGCTATACAACTAATGGTCCTTTTTCTTGAGACTCCTGCTGGTTATTATTCGGTTTCTTATTTTTCCTACGGTCCTTCTGCTGAAAAGCTTGTCTTTTCAATTGTCTCTCTTCTTCAATTACTTTCGAATCTTGTTCTGCCCGTAGAGCCTTATTCACAGCTGATCTATAATCTACGGGTTCTGCCAATCTAACATCATGCCTAATCATCGGCTTCAACCCATCAACAAAATGTTGTAGCTTAATATCTGCATTTGTCCCAATTAAAGGAACAAAATAACAACCTCTCTCAAACTTACGGAAATAATCCCGCATAGACATCTCTCCCTGCTTAAGAGTTAAAAACTCACTACGCAACTGCTGTCTTACATCTACCGTTAAGTATTGTTCATAGAACACTCTCTTAAACTCTTCCCAAGTAAGAATTTCCAAGTCTACTGTTAACTTGGCTCCTTCCCACCATATCATGGCATCTCCTCTCAGCATGTAAATCGCACACCGAGGCCTTTCTTGTTCAGTCAGTTGCAAATAGTCAAAAATCACCTCTATGGATTTGATCCAACTCTCTGCTATAAGAGGATCGGTAGTACGAGAAAATTCCTGAGGTCTCTGTCTTCTAAACCTCTCCTGTGGATCTTCACGACTAACTATTCTTCCTGAGGTTTGACCATTCCCATTATTGTTTTGGTTAACTAAGCGCTCTAACAGTTGAGCCATGGTATTTAGGACGGGGTTCATTCCATCAGACTCACTATCTGCTTCTGTAAAACTTCCTCTTCCTCTACCTCTTCTTGAAATATATGTAAGGGTAGCCCAAATCCACCACAATTCTATATGAGAGATTACTTTATGCTAAAACATGAATTAAAACTCACAAATTTTAGAAGCGGCTGGAGAGATCTGCTCAGATTGGAAGTGTGTTTATCTCAAGGACCATGCTCTGATACCAACTGTAACGACCGGACTTTTCTTCAAAAGAAATTTAGAAATTTGGGGATCGAATTGAAAGACCCAAAAATTTCAATCTTAATAAACATAAAAGTCGTTAGTAAATTCCGGACTAAATTGCAATAAACACAATTCATTACTGCTGAAATGTGGAACAATTGAAACAATGACGTAAGCGGAAGTAAAATCAGCTGCAAGGGTAAACACGTTTCATAACAAGTGAAGGAAATCAGCAGGAAGGGTATACAAAACATGGAACTAAATCCTCTGCTGATAAAATACCAGTGAACTTGCATATATTTTACTCCAAAAGTTCATACAGATTTCTACAAAAATGAGGAACTAGAAATCTGCTAACATACAAAACTATAACTAAGTTCTGTACATCAAAATCAAAAGTCTGAAAGAAACAACGGAAGATGTCCACGATAAACACATCCTCCCAATAGAAACTGATACTGTAACTGGAATCTGAAAGCTGAATACATAAATGAATTCTGAATACGCTTTAGAATAAACAAGCGCAATATATAACTGAGAATTCTGATAGAAACTGAAAGCATAAAACATAATCAAGTTCTGAAAACATTTTCTTTAAACATTCTCTGGAGCTGTGATTAAAATCACACTTGCGCTCTTCTGAAATTATGACAACACTTTAAACATTTTGGTCCAATTCGGTTGATCAAACTCCTGATATCAGTCTCTAGCACTATGGCTCATGGTGAAGGGATATACAGATCCGTCGACCTATACACCTGATCCTTCCTCTGTTGAAAGGGCACACGGTTCGTCAGCCGCGCACTCACCCTTCTTCTGGGGACCCTCTTAGTTGTCATAACTTAAAATATTTTTTAAAACATCGTTCTGCTCTTTCTTTACTTTCTAAATCTGTTTTCTTTCTCTCTTGCACGAATTACTGGTTTTTCTTTTGTCTAATGATGTTCTGGAACTGTAAAGGATTTCTCTGTAAAGCTTGCGAAGATGAAAACTGAATAAAATGCTACTTGAATCTGTCAATTAAATCGAATACTATCTTTGAAATGATTCGGAATTGAATAAGGAATCAAATTCTGAAATTTCGTTATCTGTTAAAGAAAACGAAGAATGAACAGTACCATTCGCAAGACTAGTACCAGCTGAATGAACAGTACCAGTCGCAATGAATAGGAAACCAGTCGCAAGACAAGAATCCAGTCGCAAGGTCTTTTAAACAAATATAAAGTGAAACGATGTCGTTAGCGCATAAACCAGTCGCTACAACCAGTCGCTACGGACTGTACTTAAAAACAATAAAGCAACTGCTGAAATATCAAAATGGAATGCATCTGCTGGTGAACAGTGCATCTGCTGAATATTACGAAGACAATGCAACTGCTGAATTCTAACAAAGGAATGCAGCTGCTGAATCCTACTAAAGGAATGCACCTACTGGTGTTAACAAAGAAATACACCTGCTGGTTTTAGCAAAAAGAAATGCATCTGCTGAATATGCATCTGCTGAATTTATGAAAGCAATGCATCTGCTGAATACTAATAGCTGATTAACAAACTATTAACTGATGACAAACTATCAACTGATGAACATACTATCAGCTGATGAACAAACTATCAACTGATGAACAACTATCGATTGACGAACGAACTATCAGCTGCTGAACAATAAAATATACAATAGCTGAACATGAAATAGTGCGTCGGCTGATCGCAACTACTGAACTCAAACAATGAAATAGCTGAAATCTACACTTAGAATATTTTCGACAAAGCAATATCAGTAGTGGTATAAGAACCAGTTTTTAGACTTAACCAGGTGAATGACGATGGTTTTCCTTTGTCTGAAGAATTCAAAATATCTAAAGAAATTTCTGGAAATGATCGAATAAGCTACTTGTAAGCTAATTCGATGGAATTTCTGAAGAAAAATCAAGAACTAACCAAGCCTCAGTACGAATGAGCACTAATATAACAGCAAATCATAAACATGCAGTTTTCTAAGTCATGAATACATGTGGCTGTCAAAGAACATCAGTCATCAAGGCCTGCTAATCAGCTGGCAGTAATCTCAATCGAGCCTCTATACCCGCAAAGTGTATCAATCGGGGAAATCATCGGTCCGTGATCTTCAGGCCCGTCAACCATCACAGCTCGGTGGTATTCAGACACAACCAATCAGTCAGTCACCACTCCGATGATAGAGTTGTACCTTTCAGGCACGACACATCTATCGGCCGGTCACAACGTGTCTCTATCTCAGGTTCTCAATCGATCAAAGGCTCAATATGTATGCATGAATGCCATGAAATTCAAATCTGATTTCAACATGCATATAATACTTAAACAGGAAATATCAATTCAATCAAGCTGTTCACGTAATCACAGAATTCACATACCACAGATTTCATGCCTCAAATACTAGCACGCTATGTCTAAGCTGTTAACAAAAGCTCAACTCGTACCTTCAATTCTCAAGTTCTACCTCAACAGATCTCACCAGATACGGTAATTTCATCCTGCTCTAAATTTCTACCTCGTTGGTCACGCCCAACTCAGCAGGGACTTCCCTGGAGCTCAAATCCAAAAGCTCAAGAGAACTGAAGAACTCTCGGGTCTAACTTCGCGAAAACATTCGATCAATACTGATACTTCGCGTTCCTCTCCAACGTCGACTCAGGCCACCTAACTGGTATAAATCCAAAGAGCTACTCAAGACGAGCTCAACGCCATCAGTCTTGCTCCAAACCACGGCGGAAATCGACGACAATTTACCGAAGAAGTGTTCGAATGAACAGGAACTGTCGAGGGTTTACTGTAGAAAACGATGAGAAATATCGGGTTTAAAATACGCTAAGTGTTGAGCAGCACTTGGTATATAAATCCTTGAACCACTGCTGTTCTAAGCAATTCAGATCTCTGCTTATACTAAGGCGAAAGCCCTCTCAAAGCTGACTCCAGCTCTCGCTCACTGCTGATACAATACTAACATCTAAACACTCTACTAACTCATACAGCAAACGAGGTCGCACCAACTAATCAAAACGACGTAGCAGAGCTTATACTGCTGAAACAAATCTCTCGCTAGCAAAATCTAAATAGCGCTAGCAACCAGTGGTCAACTCAGTTGTTGACTAACACGCGACAACTTCTCAAGTCCATGCGCTAACGCTAACAGTTGCTTCTCGCTACAATCTCACTGCTGAGTTGACTAGCGTTGACATCTGTTCGCGCTACTGCTGAATACCAACATCTGAATGCTCACACAACTTACTGGTGCCTTCTTCTCTAATCCAAAACACTGTCGTTACAACTATCCAAACAACGACGTATCAACACCCACTACTGAAAACACGTTAGGAAACATCTGAACGCCGCAAATTCTCGCGCAAAAACGTTGCTGGTCTTTCTTCTTCCCAGCGATGAACCTCACGTCTGAATTACTACTGGAATCATTTCCCGATAGGAAAATGCAACTGCTGGACTCCAAAATCGACGCAGATCTCACTCGATAACCAACTTCTCACTGCTGATCACTCTACGTCTAAATCTGAGCACCCAGAAATCACAATTTCCGTGAAATCTTAATCCAAAAGCTAATTAGCCATTAAATCTTACTTAACAGATTTCTAGTCGTCACAACCAGCATCAAGCAAACGTCCAAAAGCAATATCCAAACGAAGCGTCTCAGCAAGAGGAGTCCAACGCTAACACTCTCACTCTCGTCGGAGCTGTCTACCGCCGGAAATCGAAGAAGATAAGGTTCGGTGAACAGTAGCTAAGGTATCCGACAGAAATTGGCTATCGGGAAATATTCTAAGTGTAGAGAACAAGGCCAAACTCCCTATTAAATCTCACTGCTGATAGAAACTAAAAACAGATCCACCGACAACTTAAGCTATCACAACTGATATTCCCGCTCGCAAACAGATCTTGCAACAGATCTCACTCTACGCCACAACAGCGATCACGTAACCCAAACGACGTCGCAGAGAACTACTGTCGCAACTGGACACGTCACCCGCTACTCACTGCGAAAAACTAACCAACATCTGTTCGTAACAACAGATCTCTCACACAGCTGAAGCTAACGCAACTCACAGCTGAGTCTTCTTCGCTAATCCAAAACGTTGACGTTCCAAATAACCCAAACGATGACGTAGAACCACCCGCTACCAAAACACGCTAACGCACTCTCTACTGCTCAGCGACAATTGATCCCGCTACGACTGCTGAATACAACCATTCAGCGACAACTACTGACGTCACCACTGCTGAACGCTAGCACCAAGTGATGATCCCGCACTCGCTACTGAACAGATTCCGCGCCAACTCTAACTCTGTATAACTGTTCTAAGGGCTAAAACAAAACCCGATAGCTTCTCCAAGCTCATCAACGCAAAGCTTTTCTCAATAAAACCCGATTAATTAACTCAATTAATTTCATCAGCTTTCGGGTCTCACGAAGTTGACTTGAAGAGCATTCTGAATGAGTGAAGCAGCAATTGTAGTTTATTGATCGAAAAAAACAATGAGAAATGAGATAATCTACAAACAAAAAGCACTGAAAGAACAAGAGTAATATTGCAAGGTAACTGTTAGAAGAAATGAAAATGACGTATAAAAGGAAAAGGAATACGAAACGTTACAAGTAACAGTGTTGATGTGATGTTTCGCATGATGACAACACACGTGTCAATCGTCCGATGGCGAGATGAGAATTTGAAAAGGTTTTTGAAATTTTAACGCGTACGATTAAAAGTAAAAATTGAAGCGCCATTTTAGAATTCATCACAACCATTGATATAAGTATCAGTTGTATATATGCGTAAGCTGAACAGATTCAGATCACACGTATTCAACTGACTCAGCACTTATTAACTCTGATCAGTTAATCCCCATAAAGCATAGGTTCTCCCAAAGCTGAAATTTACCAAAACTGAGGTTCCTATTCGTTTCCCCTGAACAGAAGACCCAAAGAGGTTCACTAAATCTGTTCAACCTACAAAAATTTCGCACAGAAATTAGATTAAGGCAATTCTAAGAGACCAAGGATGTTTCAAAAATATGAAAACTTAGTGTCTAGTAGAGGCTTTGTGAAAATATCAGCAACTTGCTGATCCATTGACACATACTCCAGCCGGACGTCCTTCTTAAGCACGTGATCTTTTATGAAGTGGTGCCTTATATCTATGTGCTTTGTTCTTGAATGCAGCACAGGATTCTGAGTGATGGCTATGGCACTGGTGTTGTCAAAGAAAATAGGAGCTTCAGAAGTATCAATGTCGTAGTCTTTAAGCTTATGTGGAATCCATAAGATCCGAGCACAGCAGCTTCCAGCCGCTAGATACTCTTCTTCAGCTGTGGATGTTGAAATCGATGTTTGCTTCTTACTAAATCAGAAAATCAGTCGATCTCCCAAAAATTGACAACTACCACTTGTGATTCGCCTATCAATTCTACATCCTGCGTAATCTGCATCACTATAACCGAGTTGAAACTAGAGTCTTTGGGATACCAAAGACCCACATTGGAAGTTCCTTTGAGATATTTTCAAATCCGTTTAACTGCAATGTAATGAGATTATTTTGGCTCAGTTGGAATCTAGCACACATACAGACAGCAAACTTGATGTCTGGTCTGCTAGCAGTTAAGTAAAGCAGTGAGCAAATAATATCACGATATAAAGATACCTCAATTGTAGTTCCAGCTTCGTCTTTGTCTAGTTTGATTGAAGAACTCATCGGGGTAGCTGCTGCTGAACTATTCTCCATTCCAAACATCTTCAGTAGTTCTTTCGTATACTTAGCTTGATTGATGAATATTCCATTCTCAAGCTATCTTACTTGTAATCCTAGAAACAACGTCAACTCTCCCATCAAGCTCATCTCGAACTTTTCCTGCATCAACTTAGAAAACATCTGGCACAATTTGGGGTTAGTTGCCCAAAAATAATATCATCAACATATATTTGTACCAAAAAAACATGATCATTTTCACAAATTTAAATAATGTCTTATCAACGGTGCCCATTATAAAATCATGATCAATGAGGAATTTTGAAAGTGTTTCATACCAAGCTTTGGGTGCTTGTTTCAACACATATAGAGCTTTATCCAGTTTATAAACGTGATCTGGATATGTATGATTGACGAAACCAAGAGGTCGCGCAACATACACTTCCCCAGTCAAGATGCCATTTAGAAAGACACACTTTACATCTATCTGAAAGACTTTAAAGTCTTTGAATGCAGCATCAGTCAAGATGCCATTTAGAAAGACACACTTTACATCTATCTGAAAGACTTTAAAGCTTTGAATGCAGCATATGCAAGAAACATGTGAATGGCCTCTAATCTAGCTACAGGAGCGAAGGTTTCATCAAAATCTATTCCTTCAAGTTGTCTTAAACCTTGAGCTACCAGTCTAGCCTTGTTTCTAATAACAACACCATCCTCATTCAGTTTGTTCCTAAAGACCCATTTAGTTCCTATCACTGAATGATTAGTAGGTCGAGGAACTAACTGCCATACATTGTTTCTCTTAAATTGACTAAGTTCATCTTGCATAACATCTATCCAGCTCGAGTCTTCTAAGGCTTCTTCATGAGAAATGAATGCTGAATTGAAGTACTCATGCATAATCTGGTCTCGTGTGCGAACAGGAGAAGTTACATTTCCGTTTTCGAGCTTTCAGTTTACAATAAAAGCTATTTTCCATGCCTGCCTTTGTTATCCCCGGATTTACCTGCTGAGGCCCTAGGCTCACTAGCTTTCATGGTTGCAGGTGAGGCTATTCCTTGAGAGCTGGCTACGCGAGCTGTAGTAGATCAAGAAAGTGTGTTTATCGAAAGACCACTGTTTCCATGCTGCTATAGGCCACTTTCTTTTGTGAAAAAAATTGTATCAGACTGTTCCATTTTTGAAAATTTCTAAACTGATTTCTACCTATTTGTATCAAAATATTGTTATTCTAGTAATTGTACTCCGATCTTATTCCCTCTAAGCTGATACAGCCCCTGAGCTGCTTTTTGTTGAGTGTTTACATTATTTCAGTTCTTGTTCTCCCAACCCGTGTGTGATCTGCTCATGAAATGTCACCAGTTCTCGAATTGCAATTCCTAATCTGTTTAGCTACGCGTGAGCTGAATTGTTCCCTTTTCGCACAACCATCCCTGAACATTGATTTCTTTTCAATTCCAAAAATTTAAAAAATTTGTGCTTTTTTCCGTGAGATTTAGAGTTTTGAAAGAAATGGTGGACTAAGGCGCCACACTATCCGTCATTCATGCTTAGAACATCTCCATGTTCCCTACCAATAAAACGTGGTACTTTGCATCACATATGCTAGTCTCAAACTCAGGTGGCCATTATCCTCTTTTTGGACGGTCCAATCGACTAGGAACTAATTTAGAATGCACAGTGACTATTATATGTGTTTCATGATAGCCATCAAATCCACTATCACTAACATACACTATGGTACATTAAAGGTCTATATCCAACTAATTTTTGCAATAAAACCAAAGAAAGAATGCCAAAATAAATGTAAATTACATAAATGAAAAATATCATTTTTACAATAGAGTCAACAAAGCTCACTGCCAACATTTGGCTAACTGGGCAACTACTCTAACATTCTGGATATGATTTTTGAGTTTTATGATGTTTCTAGGCCATTTTTGGTGAATTCCTATAGTTCCGATGAATTTTTGGGAATTTTTCTGGCCGTCAGAGCGCTATTACCAATACCATGGCATCACATCTTGAGCTGCTGGTGCCATCACCTGCAACCGTTGCCAATTACCGCCAGTGACTGGGTTGGTAGTTTGTTTCGTTGCCTATGTTGTATTAAGGCATTTTGTCAAATTCATTGAGATACGGATTGAAAACGTACTTACATCTTTTATAGATGTTGAAATATGTTTTATGTAATTTGAATGCTATGTGTTGTTGCCTGTTATGTTTGATGATTATGTGTATATATGTATATATCATGCCATTGCACATATGCATTCATGTTGAGCCTTGACTTCCTCTAGCTACTTTTGAGTTGGCTTATTGAGACAGTTTTGTAGCCTCATGGATTGGTGCATGGTGTGAGACCCGAAAGCTGATGAGATTAATTGCGTTAATTAATCGGGTTTTCTCGAGATCAGCTTTGAGTTGTTGTGATTAGAGAAGCTATCGGGTTCTGTTTGTCTTTAGAACAGTTATGGAGAGAGAATGTTGGCGCGGAGCAGTGGTGACCTCAGCAGTAGTGATTGTGTTCAGCAGTTGTGACGAGTTCTGTTATCGATAGCGTTCAGTAGTGAGATAGAGCGCTTTCAGTAGCGGGTGCTAGTACGTCGTCGTTTGGATTAGTTGTTAGAGTAGATGCCCAACTAGCCAACTTGTGGCGTGTGGGTTTATAGACTCTTGTATATGACAATCTTTATATATGATATTTGCATTCCCTTTTATATGGCATTCTTTACTTTCATTATGTGTATAATGATTAACAATTGCGTTGAGTAAAGACCTAGAATACACCTAAGTGTATGTTAGATGTGATAGTGGGTATGACGGCTATCATGAAACACATCTAATAGTCACTGTGTATTCTGAACATGTTCCTAGTCGATTGGGTCGTCAAAATGAGGATAAGGCCGCCCGAGTTCGAGACTAGTATCTGCGATGCGAAGTACCATGTTTCATTTGTAGGGAACATTGTGATGTTCTGAGCATGCAGATAGATAGTGACCTGGTGATCTATCGAACTACCCTCCTTCAGACTTTCCAAGTGGTTACCAATTGTCGAGTGGATAAGTCCGAGGTCTTGGTTGTACTGATTAGTCCTCACAACTCGAAACTTCATTGAGACTCTACATGATAGGCGTCTCACTTTGACCCGTTTGCCGACTCACTTGGGGTCATAAGGCGTCGGGATTGGGTGAGACCCCGATGCATGTAGGAGTCGATGCATCGTTGTCGAGGATTCACCGCTCGCAGACATGCGTGGATATCCTATGCTATCTGAGGGGATAATAGTGTATAAATCTCTGTCCAGAGTACTAGAAGTGTTTTAGGTAAATGTGTTTACCTAGTTACACTCGTGATGTCACTATTCGATCTCCAAGATGTATGCATAGCTATCGGATCTATAGCGACTCTCGATTTACCAATGGTCGTTGATCTGATCGGGATATATGGATTGAAAGGACCGTACTGTACGCTAACCACGACCAACTGGTTCTTGCAGTCACTATCATTGATACCTAGGGGATCATCCTATTCGATCTCCAAGATGTATGCATAGCTATCGGATCTATAGCGACTCTCGATTTACCAATGGTCGTTGATCTGATCGGGATATATGGATTGAAAGGACCGTACTGTACGCTAACCACGACCAACTGGTTCTTGCAGTCACTATCATTGATACCTAGGGGATCATGGGGCGATGTTGCTAGACGCTTTACCATGATCCGATGGGCAAGTCCGGAATTTTGATTCCGGAGCCGCAATGGTTGTGGGCCCACGGCTAGCTGTATCCCTGAACCATTGAAGGTCACACAAGTACTGGATTCGAGATTCCCGCACGGATACTCAGCTCAATGTGTTGAGCACGAGAAGAGGATTTTGGGAAGTGCGACTTCCTAAAAGTCAACTCGGGTCAAATCGAGATTTCCCATGTTGAGGGGCAAAACGGTCATTTTGCACTGGGGTTCTGAAAAATGGTTTTTCAGATCATAGTATTCAGTTTTGGAACTGAGTCGATCGGTCCGATCTGATCGGTGATCGGAGTTACGATGAAGTCTCGGTGATGGAGATGAACTGAATGTTCATCCGTTGGACCCGGGCCCGTTGGGCCGGTCCAAGTCCAACACTAAGATCTATTTAATATTGGATTAGACTTCATAACAAAGATACTAAGCTAATCTAACCCTAAACCTAGTGCATTGAGCGCCGCCCCTCCTCTCCTCATAAACCCACCGCCGCCGCCGCCACGTGCCGCCGGAAAATCGTTTCCGGCCAATCTTGACAAGGAGAATCCGTCCGTGTAGATCTCGTCAGTCCTTCTAGTGCAGGCTGACGAAGGAATCCCGTCTCTGGTCGTGGACCTGATTGACGGATCTACCGCCACCTACCGTGAAGAGCCGGCGTTCTTGTGATTCCGGTTGGAGCAAGGCACAAGTGCCAGCAAGGTATTCTTTTGAAACACCCTATGAATGTCATATTGTGCACTGTTTATCGTATTGATCGTCTCCCGGCACATGTATTTTTGTTCTTCCGCTGCCTCGACGGGGGGCGTGATCCGGATCCCCAACAGTGGTATCAGAGCCAGGTTTTCGGATCTGATCAATACGAAATTGCAATAATTGTATCTAACCTTCATTTTTCAGAATCGAAACAACGAATTTTTCACTCCGGCATCGTAAATAAACCTGTTTTCTCGATTTCATTAGAGGGTGGTGAAATCGTTAAAATAGTGGGAGGGTAATTCATAAAACTTAATGACCATGTTTTATGTCTTAGCTTATATCTTATATAGTTAGTAATGTATGTCTGTTTTCTTTTCAGTATAACTGCATTATAAAATGGTTTTTCAAAGATAAAATCCCTCGTTTTAAATATGATTTAAAACTTATATCAAGATAAAATGTTTATTCGATAAACTAAAGGGTATTTAAAATTGTTTAAATTTCCCTACCTTCCATCAACAATGGGTGTACGTCGATGCTACCCGTATACATGGCCCGGCTCATATTATTGAGGGTGTCATGTATGCCGGAAAGCTGTCCACGCCATTGACAATTGTTGTGAGTCGGTGGGAACTCCCTTTAACGTTGGCTCATATTATTGGGGACGTTAAGGGGACCGTCCTTCGCGACTCAACATTGATGGGTCATCTTGACACGTGATAGTAAACGGCGTCATATTATTGGGTCCTTACTGGACGTGAGGTGAATACATGGGGGTTGCAATCGGAAACTACCTTTTGGGGGTCATGGATGGCTGATATTATTCGGGTCCATGATCGCTTGATTGGGCTCCGTGTACCCACTAAATAAACCTGTTTTCTCGATTTCATTAGAGGGTGGTGAAATCGTTAAAATAGTGGGAGGGTAATTCATAAAACTTAATGACCATGTTTTATGTCTTAGCTTATATCTTATATAGTTAGTAATGTATGTCTGTTTTCTTTTCAGTATAACTGCATTATAAAATGGTTTCGATGAAAAACCCGCTCGCTGATATACTGGATAGCAACAGGTTCACCGGTCTGAACTACCAAGACTGGCTCCGCAACCTTAATCTTGTATTGGCTTCGGAGAAGCTCCTCTATACGATAGAGAAGTCGCCTCCGGAGGAAACCCCTGCCGATATCAGCCCTGAGAAGCTGATTACGCTTAACCAATGGCGTGACGACGAGGTTAAAGCTCGATGCTATGTGATGGCATTGATGTCCAATGAAATGCAACGGCTCTTTGAGAAGACAAAGTATGCCTCTGCCATACTCTTTCATCTCAAGGAACTGTACGGGGAGAACTCTCGATATGAGAGGTTCACGGCTGTCAAGGAGCTGATGACGAGCCGCATGCGCGATGGGACTTCGGTCCGCGAGCATGGGGTTCGTATGATTGGGCTCGTTGAAAAGCTGTCGGGCCTTGATATCGCGCTTCCACACGAGCTGTCTGTGGATGTACTTCTCCTCTCGCTACCCGCTGCATTTGACCCCTTTGTGGTCAACTTCAACATGAACAAGCTAGAAGCCACCCTTGAAGAGGTGGTTAACATGCTTGTAGTGTTTGAGGGGACTATAAAGAAGGACAAACCCATCCTCCTTCTGGGTTCTTCTTCCTCTGCGAAGAAGGGGCCCAGACGCAAGAGCAAGAAGCGTTCTGCTCCTGCGAAAGAGGAAAGTCTGCCAAGAAGCCTAAGGCAAGGGCTTCTAGGCCGAACAAGAGCGAGGACGTTTGCCACCACTGCCACAAGGCTGGGCATTGGAGGAGGAACTGCAAGGAGTACCTCGAGCAGTTGCAAACTGCGAAAGGTATGTTCTACATTGAAATAAATATGTCTCTTAATTCAACTTCTTGGTACTTGATACCGGATGTGGATCTCATATCTGCAATGATTTGCAGGTGATGACAAGAATTCGACGTCTTAGAGAGGGTGAGACCCACTTGAGGCTTGGCAATGGAGCAAGAGTTGCTGCATTAGCTATAGGAGATGTTTATTTATTTCTCTCTTCATATTTTAAGTTGTTGTTACGAGACGTTTTATTTGTTCCTGAATTGATTAAAAACATTATTTCTATTCCTATGCTTGATAGAGATGGATATTCTTGTATTTTTGCTAATTCGATTTGCAATATTTACAAGAATGAATGTTTGATTGGAATTGGGGAACGCGAAAACGATTTATACACCTTAAAATTAAAAGACGTTCCAACTCGCGATGTCGAAGCACATACAACAACGATTAAACTGAAACACGATAACTTGAACCCAGCACAACTTTGGCACGCTAGGCTAGGTCACATTTCTCTAAGTAGGATGAACAAGTTGGTTAGGAGTGACTTGTTTGATCTGTCAGACATCAACTCCCTACCAACTTGTGAATCTTGTCTTAAGGGAAAGATGACCAAGCAACCCTTCAAGGGCAAGGGTGAACGTGCCCAAGGCCTATTGGATTTGATCCATACTGATGTGTGCGGCCCGTTTAGTATTGGTACTAAATACGATCACACATACTTCATCACCTTTACCGATGATTACTCTAGGTATGGGTACTTGTACTTAATGAAGTACAAGTCTGAATCCTTTGAAAGGTTCAAGGAATTCAAGGCTGAAGTAGAAAATCAGTTAGGCAAAAGTATTAAGGCACTTCGATCTGATCGAGGTGGTGAATACTTAAGTACTGAGTTTCAAGACTATCTGAAAGAGAATGGGATTCTCTCACAGTGGACCCCTCCGGCCACACCACAGCTCGATGGTGTAGCAGAGCGTCGTAATCGGACCTTGTTGGACATGGTTCGATCCATGATGAGCTTCACTGAACTTCCTACCTCATTTTGGGGCTATGCGCTCGAAACGGTGATAATGTTGTTGAACAATGTCCACACCAAGGCAGTGGATAAGACTCCATATGAGATATGGATGGGCAAACCACCCAAGTAGTCATACATGAGGATTTGGGGATGTCCTGCTTACGTGAAGCAGACAGTGGGAGATAAGCTAGATACGAGATCCATCTTATGCTACTTCATTGGGTATCCAAAGAATTCCATTGAATACTACTTCTACTATCCCAGCGAAACAAAAGTGTTTGTTTCTAGGAATTCCACCTTTATGGAAAGGGAATTTCTACTTGATAGAAAAGGCAAAATAGTAGAACTCGAAGAGGTTCGAGATCCAATCGAAGTACGAAGTGAATCTCTTGCACCTCCAGAGCCAGTACCAGAAATGGTCGCATCTAGGAGATCCGAAAGGGTTCCTAGGGCTCCTGAGAGATATGGTTTTCTCCTTGAAGATGATCAATGTGATCAAGTTGTTGGATCTGATCCAAGAACTTTCAAGGAGGCAATTTCCGATGCTGATTCTAATTTGTGGCTTGAAGCAATGCAGTATGAGTTTGACTCAATGCATGCTAACCAAGTTTGAACTCTGGTTAACCCTCCTGAAGGAATTGTTCCTATTGGGTGCAAATGGGTATACAAGAGGAAACTTGGGCCTGATGGTAAGGTAATGACCTACAAGGCACGACTGGTCGCGAAAGGTTACACTCAAAGGCAAGGTGTGACTATGATGAAACCTTCTCGCCAGTAGCAATGTTCAAGTCAATTAGAATTTTGTTAGCCATAGCCGCATGGTACGACTATGAGATATGGAAAATGGATGTGAAAACGATGCATGTAGGAGTCGATGCATCGTTGTCGAGGATTCACCGCTCGTAGACATGCGTGGATATCCTATGCTATCTGAGGGGATAATAGTGTATAAATCTCTAGCCAGAGTACTAGAAGTGTCTTAGGTAAATGTTTTTACCTAGTTACACTCGCGATTTCACTATTCGATCTCCAAGATGTATGCATAGCTATCGGATCTTTAGCGACTCTCGATCTACCAATGGTCGTTGATCTCATCGGGATATATGGATTGAAAGGACCGTATTGTACGCTAACCACGAACAACTGGTTCTTGCAGGCACTATCAGTGATACCTAGTGGATCATGAGGCGATGTTGCTAGACGCTCTTACCATGATCCGATGGGCAAGTCCAGAATTGTGATTCCGGAGCCACAATGGTTGTGGGTCCACGGCTAGCTGTATCCCTGAACCATTGAGGGTCACACAAGTACTGGATTCGAGATTCCCGCACGGATACTGAGCTCAATTTGTTGAGCATACGAAGAGGATTTTGGGGAGTGCGACTTCCTAAAAGTCAACAGGGGTCAAATCGTGATTTCCCGCTGTTGAGGGGCAAAACGGTCATTTTGCACTGGAGTTCTGAAAAATGGTTTTTCAGATCATAGTATTCAGTTTTGGAAACTGAGTCGATCGGTCCGATCTGATCGGCGATCGGAGTTTCGATGAATTCACGGTGATAGGGATGAACGGAATGTTCATCCGTTGGACCAGGGCCCGTTGGGCCGGTCCAAGACTATGACTAAGTCTATTTAATTAGACTTAAGCTTCATTATACAAACACTACACAACCTAACCCTAAACCTAGCTCTAAGCGCAGTCTCTCCCCTCCTCCAAAAGCCTCGCCCCCGCCACCGCCGTCGCCGTCGCTTCGCTGGAATTTGTTCCGGCCAATCTCTCGAGGAGAATCCGTCCGTGCCGATCTCGTCAGGCCTTCTAGTGCAGGCTGACGAAGGAGTCTCGCATCCGATCATGGACCTGATTGACGGATCTACCGCCGCCTACCGTGAAGAGCCGGCGTTCTTGTAATTTCGGTTGGATCCAGGCACGAGTTGCCAGCAAGGTAGTCATCTAAACACCCTATGAATGTCATATAGTGTTATTGTTTGAATTGTATTGATCGTCTCCCGGCCAAATTTTTGTTCTTCCGCTGCCTCGCCGGGAGGCGTGATCCGGATCCTCCGCGGTTCCCCAACAAACCCTTCATGCATTGCACGACTTGAGATATTGCTGTTAGAGTAGATGCCCAACTAGCCAACTTGTGGCGTGTGGGTTTTATAGACTCTTGTACAAACAGTCTTTATATATGATATTCGCATTTTCTTATATGGCATTCTTTACTTTCATTATGTGTGTAATGATTTACAATTGCGTTGAGTAAAGACCTAGAATACACTAAAGCGTATGTTAGATGTGATAGTGGGTATGACGGCTATCATGAAACAAATCTAACAGTCCCTGTGTATTCTGAACATGTTCCTAGTCGATTGGGCCGTCAAAATGAGGATAAGGCCGCCCGAGTTCGAGACTAGTATCTGCGATGCGAAGTACCATGTTTCATTGGTAGGGAACATTGTGATGTTCTGAGCATGCAGATAGATAGTGACCTGGTGATCTATCGAACTACCCTCGTTCGGACTTTCCAAGTGGTTACCATTTGTCGAGTGGATAAGTCCGAGGTCTTGGTTGTACTGATTAGTCCTCACGACTCGAAACGTCATTGAGACTCTACGTGATAGGCGTCTCACTTTGACCCGTTTGCCGACTCACTTGGGGTCATCAGGCGGCGGGATTGGGTGAGCCCCGATGCATGTAGGAGTCGATGCATCGTTGTCGAGGATTCACCGGGTTTCCCGCTGTTGAGGGGCAAAACGGTCTTTTTGCACTGGGGTTCTGAAAAATGGTTTTTCAGATCATATTATTCAGTTTTGGAAACTGAGTCGATCGGTCCGATCTGATCGGCGATCGGAGTTACGATGAAGTCTCGGTGGTGGAGATGAACTGAATGTTCATTGTTGGACCCGGGCCCGTTGGGCCGGGCCAAGTCCAACACTTAGTCTACTTAAATATGATTAGTAGACTTAGACTGATTAACACAAAAACACTCCATAACCCTAGCCCTAAAGCTAAAACACGCCGCCTCCCTCTCTCGAACACCACGCCGCCGCCGCCGCCGCCGATCGTTGCCGGAAATCTGTTTCCGGCCAGTTCGACGAGGAGAATCCTTTCATGCTGATCTCGTCAGCGCTTCTAGTGCAGCCTGACGAAGGAGTCTCGGATCTGGTCGTGGACCGGATTGGCGTAAACTATCGCAATCTACCGAGAAGAGCCGGATTCTTGTAATACCGGTTGGAGCCAGGCACAAGTGCCAGCAAGGTATTCAATTTTGAACACCCTATCTATGAAGATTATTGAATTGTCTGATTTTTCGTATTGATCGTCTCCCGGTATTTCTCTGTTCTTCCGCTGCCTCGCCGGGGGGCGGATCCGGATCCCCAACAATTGCATGCCTTATATGATTTCTGTTATTTGAGTGCTCTTCGTACTGAGGTTTGACCTCGTTATTTTTCCCTTTTGTGGTGCTTCTTTGGTCCTGTGTTTGTCCTTTGCAGGTAACTCAGCTGGACCTAGTGGTGCATCCGCTGGTAGAGCCCCGTTTTGTGTCCTAGTTATGTATTATGTACTGATTGTATTACCAGATAATGCTATGTGAGATTACTGTACTTGAGGTTTGTATTGTTTGAGTTACTTGTATACATTTATAGTACTGTATTCGTTGTATGGATTTTTGAGTTAAAATCTATATTTTGATTATGATTGTACTTTGAATGATATGAACCCATATTATGCTTCCATGTAATTGCGATTAATTGAGTAATTAATATTTGATTTAGAGCACCTGGCCTGACATTTTGGTATCAGAGCTTAAACTGGGATAAGCTCGATTCCTTTCCATCACATTTGAGTTTTGGCACAGAGTTTGAATTTCCATTCATGATTTACTATGTGATTTCTGTGATTTTGTTATCTTCCTATGTGATTTATCTGATTTTGTTCTTACCTTTGAGTACCTCTTAGATGCCACCAAGGAGAGATAGAGGTAGATCTGCTAGGTAGGTAGTTGTGGAGTCTAGAGCCCCTGAGAGCGATGAGGATGTTTCTCAATAGAGTGTGCCTTTACGTCGTCGGTCTGGATAGGCAGAGATTGAGGTTGAGAATGTGACTAGGCAGATTGGCGAGATGGAACTGGTGTTGGCTAGGTTTCAGAGGACGAATTCTCCTACGTTTACTGGCACCGAGGGTGGTTTTATGGCTGAAGGCAGGTTGGAGCACATGGAAGAGTTGTTTGATACCGTTGAGTATACTGAGGAGAAGGGACTGAAGTTGGCTGTTTTGTAGTTGAGGTAGAATGCTCAACGCTGGTGGAAGGGTACTTCCAGGGTCATGAGAGAGACTGGAGTTGTGGTCACTTGGGAGAGCTTTTGTGCTGCTTTTTGTCGAGAGTATACCCCGGAGTCGTACTACAATAATCGAGAGAGAGAGTTTGATAATCTGAAGCAAGGAAATCTGAAGGTTGCTGAGTATGCTAGACAGTTTTCCTCATTTCTCACGTATGTCCCTCACGTTGCGAACCAGGAGCGGACGAATAGGAACAAGTTCTTGAAAGGTTTGAGGCCAGAGTTGTTTCAGTTGGCGGTGGCTGTCTCTCCGTCGACTTATGCTGATGCCGTGGATAGGGCGGTTGACATTGAGGAGAGTCTTTTGGATGCATAGACGTAGGTTCAGCTGGTAGCTGGACGAGGCTTCCATTCCATACCTGAAGGGGTGTATGATTATCAGCCTCCTCAGACTTCGCAGCAGTATAATCGCCAGAAGTTCAAGCCTCGAGGGAAGCAGTTTAAGAGACAGTCGAATTCGGGCTCCTCTGGTTCTTTTAGCTCTGGTGGTAGCGGTTCTGGAGAGGTGATGTGTGGTCAGTGCGGAGGTAGGCATTTGAATTCTCAGTGTCGTGGAGTTAAGGGTCTTTGCCATAAGTGCGGGCAGCCTGGACACTTTGCTAGAGTGTGTCCTTCGATGAGGGTAAAACCCTCTAATCTGGCGCAACAAGGTTTGGCTGGTGATTTTTCTCAGAGGCTGCAACTTCCCCATCCCAGCGATCAGGTTTCTAACCTCATGAGGCGTCTAGGTTTGGAGGACCTTCTAGACCTCAATTTCAGGGACCTCAGCAAGCTCAGGTGAATGCCATGACTTGGGAGCAAGCTGATGATATGCCTGGGGGAGTTATTGTAGGTACTTGCTCTATCTTTGATTTTCTGCCCGAGGTTTTGTTTGATACTGGAGCATCACACTCCTTTTATCTGATATGTTTGTGTAGGAGTGTGGGTTGAGTGCTACCCCATCGTGTGATGTTGTATTTGTTTCTACTCCTGCTGGTGTGAGTTTGTTGTCCCGTGAGGTGGTTGTGAATTGCGTGATCAAATTTGATCAGAATGTGCTGGTGATAAATTTTATTTCTTTGGAGATTAGTGACTTCGATTGTATCTTGGGTATGGACGCATTGTCCAGTTATAAGGCTATTATTTATTGTTTCCATGGAATGGTGAGGTTTAGGCCTGTTTTGGTGAAAATTGGGATTTCTACGATGTAGATTCGAGATCTAAGATTCCATTTGTGTCAGCCATGGAGATGTTTTGCCTGTTGTCTCTTGAGAATGTAGGGTTTATGATTTATGCCCTCGATGTGACCCAAGAGTCGCGACTGGAATTGAGTGATATCCCGATTGTCCGAGAGTTTCCTGATGTTTTTCCGGATGAGATTCATGGTTTTCCTCTGAGACAAGAGATTGATTTCAACATTGAGTTGGTGCCATGGGCTGCCCCGATTTCTACAGCTCCATATCCGTTGGTGCCAGCTGAGATGAGGGAACTCAAGGATCAGTTGCGTGATCTTCTAGAGAAGGGTTTCATTAGGCCGAGTATATTTGGGAAGCTCCGATTCTCTTCGTGAAGAAGAAGGATGGATCTATGAGGTCGTGTGTCGATTTTGGACAGTTGAACAAAGCGACGGTGAAGAATAAATATCCTCTGCCGAGGATTTATGATCTGTTTGATCAGCTGTAGGGATCAGCAGTATACTCCAAGATTGATCCGCGATCTGGTTACCATCAATTGCGGATTAGAGACGCTGCTGTAGCGAAGACTGCGTTCCGAACGAGATACGGGCATTATGAGTTCCTTGTGATGTCGTTTGGACTGACGAATGGCCCTGCTGTCTTCATGGACTTGATGAACAGTGTATTTAGTGAGTATCTTTATCGCTTTGTGATTGATTTCATAGATGATATTCTGGTGTATTCGAGGAGCTATAGAGAGCATAAGGAGCATTTGAGACTAGTGTTGCATACTTCGAGAGACTCGCAGTTGTACAAAAAGTTCACTAAGTGTGAATTTGTTTGGACATGATGATCCTTTTTGGGTTATGTCATTTCTGTCCAAGGTATTCTGTGGATCTTTGTTAGGATCAAGCGCTTACCACTAGGCAAAAAGCTATAGCTATTCGCAAAGGTGTAACTTTATTTTCTTATAATATGGCAGCGCAGACTGCACCTATTACGTGCATTAGGGTTGGGATGTTAGGCCCATGAGCCAGGGGAGGTGCGTGTCTAACTGCTGGTGCTGTCTCAATTCCCTTAGAGATCAGTCTTACCCTTCCTCTACCGTCGGATCTATCCCCAGCAGAGATAGTATTATCCGTTAAGATCTGACATCACACTTTTACAACCCACATGGCCAACCAGATCAAACGGCGCAACGTCAACAGCTTGACGTAAGAGAACTTCCCAGGAGGTCACCCATCCCAATACTGTTCTCACCCTTGCACGCTTAACTCAACAATTCCCCCCCGAAAAGTATAGAAAATGCTTCTAGGGAGACTCGAAACACTGACCTCGCTCTGATACCAATTGTTAGGATCAAGCGCTACCACTAGGCCAAAAGCTATAACTGTTAGCCAAGGTGCAACTTTATTTCCTTATAATGTGACAGCGCAGAGTACACCTATTATGTGCGTTAGGGTTGGGTTGTTATGTGAAAACCAAAAAAAAATTCAGCTCTCGGAAATAGAGCCAAAAAAATCAGATCTGGGACGGTCAACTCAGATCTGGGATGGTCAACTCAGATTCGGGACGGTCAACTCAGATCTGGAATAGTCAACAGTCGATTCAGATCTGGACAACAAACAGTCAGATTCGGGACGGTCAACGGTCAACTCAGATTTGAGACAATCAACTCAGATTTGGACAGTCAGCAGTCAATTCAGATCTGAACAGTCAGCAGTCAACTAAGATCTGGACAGTCAGCAGTCAACTCAGATCTGAACAGTCGACAGCCAACTCAGATCTGGACAGTCAGCAGTCAGCTCAGATCTGGAAAAGTCAACTCAAATTTGACTAGGTAAATTCAGATTTGACGACGTAAATTCAGATTTGGCGACGCAAATTCAGATTTGGTAAAGAAAACTCCGCCCGCGAATTTCAGTAAGCTTCTCGCAATAGTAACTGTCAATTTAGAGGGATTAATGGCTAATTAAATCATCCAATTCAATGCCTAAACCGTTACTATTGTAACAGCCAGTTTAATGACCATGAAATCAGGAATTTAAGGCTTTAATGACTGACCTTTTGACTCCCATTTCTGAAATATAAATACCTAGTTGAAGGCAGCATATTTCCCTCACTCACTCCAAAAATTTCAGTAAAACATCAGTAGGCTTCCACGTTGAAATCATGCAGAAACTATATCATATTTCGTAGTTGAAATCCTGCACAAGCTGTATCCGATTTCGTTCCTTGAACCAATCAAGCTTCAGATTACTGTAAGTGGGCTTCTGTTATATATATTCGTTTCAAATAATATACATTATTCATGCTACGTTCTGTTTTGAATTACTGTTCGAGCACTTGTTTCGTATCAGATTTCGTTTCGTGTCAAGTTCATGATATGATCTATGCTCTGTTTTAGCATTGATGTTTCTGTCGTAATATGGGTCTACGGAATATTCCGCACTCTGAATTACGTGGTGTAACTATGGCCTCGACCCCTTAGAGGAGTAAAAATTAGGGACTGATCAGTAAACCATAGAGACGAAGTAAATCTCAGTGCTACCTGTTATGCTATGCTCTGTTCTGTACATGCTCTGTTCTGAAATCTGTTGTTCAGTATATGTATATTTTGTTATGCTCGAATGGTATCCCCAACTTGCTGAGTGTTTCCCCAAAAACTAACCCCTTATTTCTCCCACCAGATAGGAACGAAGAACAGGTTGAAGAGAAGGAACAAGAGCTGTTCTGGGGCTGGTGAAGATCCAGTTTTGTTAATGTAATTTCTCTTCCGCATTTCTGTTATTCAGACTCTGATTTTCAGTTGTAAAAACGATTATATTTGGTTATGTAACAGAATGGTTTTGAGCTATAATATGAGGCTTTATGTTTTATACTTTTATAATTGTTTAATATTGCCGATGTCATGAGTCTCGGTCTCGGGGCATGACATGTTAGGCCCATGAGTCAGGGGAGGTGCGTATCTAACTGCTGGTACTGAACAGAGAGGGATTTCAGATTAGACAAAGGTACAGATAAAGAGAGACAAAGGGAGAAATTCACGACTTTAGCTCTCGTGTCTAACTATTGGCTCATTAAATGACCGTTGAAGATGGATGCATATATATAGATGAAGTGATCCAAGCGAAAAAGCTCTCTCGCTCTTTGGGAAATTCACGACTTTACCTCTCGCGATGACTTTGCCTTCTTCGTCTTCTTACGACTCAATGCCAGTTCTCAATCTCGAAAAACAATCCTCGAAACTTTTCAGTTCTTAACCTTCGAGATTTTCCTTCTGGTTTACATTAGAAATTGAGTCTTATCGTATAAGAAACCAGAAGTGTTACAAACTCTGTTTGATTTGTAATCGTTGAAATATTCAGATCAGAGTCTGTAAAGAACTTGCTATTTCAAGTAGTTCTAAAAATACGTTCGATTGTAATCAGCAGAGAAGTCTACGTGGTTTTTTGTTGCTAGTAGTTCACTTTAAGCGAGACTTAATTGAGTGGGTGTTTGCAGAGGTTGTAACTATCAAATTCTTCTAGTGGAACCTTCATGAAAAGGAAGAAGGGGAGACGTAGGATATTGATATCCGAACTTTCTAGAAACAAACTCTTGACTCACTCTATTTAATTACTTGCATCGTTATTTATTTACTGTTCACTGTTTAATCGGTTTATTTCCGCACTATATTGTTAATCGAGAAAATATATTTGAACTGAGAACCTCAAAGCTGGTCACTCAGTTTTGAGTTAAGCACAAGCTTGTAATTGTTTTAAAAGGATTTAAAATAGAAAAATCGAAGGAGTTCATTCAACCCCCCCTTCTGAACTCCTGCTCTTATTTTGTCACTATTTTCGATTCTATTGATCCTATGAATTGGTATCACAGTCTTGTCATCTCATTTATTGAACAGTCTGATATTTTGTGCTTATATTCAAATATGTCTACTTCTCACAATAAAATTCATATGTTTTCTAAGGAGGAGTATGATGACTGGAAGATCAGGATGCAAGCCCATGTAGCAGCTCGAGATGATGATATGTGGTTCGTCATAACAGATGGACCCATGAAAATCATGAAGGCCAACATGGCCATAGCCATTACTGCTGGTGCTCCACAATGGATAGAAAAGACCAGATTTGAGTACACAATGGAAGATAAGAATAAAGAAATTTGGACAACGTAGCAAAGGATATACTCTACAAGACGTTGGAAAAAAATGTGTTCAGCAAAATAAAGACCTGCGCTACTGCAAAAGAGATCTGGGAAAAGCTGACGAAAATCTACGAAGGCAACGATGAGACAAAAGAAAACAAGCTGACTGTTGCCCAGCAGAAGTATGTGTCGATCAAGATGAAAGAAGGAGAGACCATGACCGAATTCTACAAAAGATTCAGCTCTGTCATGATCGAGCTGACAATCCTTGGAAATGAGTACAGTAACAGATAACTGGCTCTTAAAGTGATAAGAGCACTACCAAGGTAATGGGACGTGAAGACGATGGCGATGCGAGAATCAAAAGATCTGAACAAGCTGTAACTCCATGATCTGTTTGCAAATCTCAAAGCTAATGTTTGAGCTGGAAACCAGATCAGATGCTGGGCCATCAACCTCGCAACCCACGAAGGCTCTTGCTGCTACAACCTCAAAACAGAGCTCACCAAATCAAGACAGCAGAGCAAATCAGTAACGACGTCATGTCCCTCATCATAAAGAAGTTTGGGAAATTTATGTGAAGATCTCAAAACCCTTCTTTTAATTATAACAATGCACTAAATCTGAAAATATTTGTACTGATCAAAATTGTTATAACTGTGGCAGATCAGGGCATTTTGCAGCTGATTGCAACAGACCTAAGAAAGATGACAGATTTAAGAAAGATGATAGGCGGTCCAAAGAAAGAAGAAGGAAAAGATATGAGAAGAGGCCCAACAAAAAGAATGACCAAAAGGTACTTGTTGCTGAGGAGAGCAACATCAAATGGGCGGACTCAGACTCTGAAACAACATCAAGCAGCTCATCAAGTGAGAGTGAGAAGGAAGAAGTCCACTGCTTGATGGCAAACCAAACAACTGATGATGAGGTATTTGATTTCTCAAATAGTGAATTTACACGTGAGGACCTCATCACCACACTAAATGAGATGGTCCATGAGTATAGAAAACTATCTCAAACATTCGAGGAAATTAAGGCTGAAAACGAATGTTTAAAAAACAGTTCAGCTGAACCAAGCACTGCTCAGCTTGGGGAAACTGACATTTTATGAACTGAGTTGAGTAAGCTGAAAATTGAGAATGATTCATTGAGAACAAAGTCATGTGAGCTCTCATCTGAAAATGAAAGATTAAACCAAGTGATGAGTTCCTGGACTCAGTCTTCAATTTCCTTGAGTAAGCTGCAGGAAACCCTGAAGCCATTAAATGACAAAACTGGCTTAGGTTTCAGCTCTGTTGAACGCAGCTCAGAGGACACATGTACTCAGTCAGATCTAGCTGATGACAAATTCAAGAAAATGAATTTTGTCAAAACCAGTGTGATACATGATGTTTGCGAGTCGGTCAAGTATGACAACCAGACCACTGGACAGTTGAACCATAAGGGTAAAAATGGTATTGGTTACTTCAAGCCCGAGAACTATAAGCCCAGTTGGCTAGCGAACAGACTTGAAAAGGACAAGGCGAAAGCTGTACCTAAGTCGTCTGTTCCGAACCAGAAAAGGCGTGGTTCAACGAAGGCTAAATGGGTAAAGGTTCAGCCTAAGCGTGATCTGAATGGTCAAAGTACGAAACCATATCTCAACAGATCGCACAAAAATTCAGCAAGAACCCTTGTGGACATTCATACTGGGAAAACTGTTACGGTAATTCAAGTATGGGTCCCGAAAGGGGTAATCCGATCTGGACCCAAGTGAAATTGGGTACCAAAAGTTTATTTTTGTGATTGCAGGATAACAGGTACACATCTTCGGAGGACTCAATCAAATGTTATCTGGATAGTGGTTGTGCGAGGCACGTGACTGGAAATCCACAGCTGTTATCAGATCTGAAGCCATACAAAGGACCCAGAATTGTCTTTGGTGACAACTCACATTGTAACACTATTGGTAAGGGGTAAGCTTACCCATGGTAACCTTTAAATTAATGATGTTCTTCTTGTTGAGAACCTGTGCTATAATCTTATTAGCATAAGTCAGTTGTGTGACAATGGTTAAAACACTTGCTAATTTGAGTAAGCTTGATTTGGTTTCTGGTTTGTCCAAAATAAAATTTTCAAAAGACAAGATTTGTTCCGCGTGCCAGCTGGGAAAACATATTAGTTCCACTTTTAAAAATAAAAGCGGTAATAGTTCTACCCGAAGTTTGGAGCTTTTACATATGGATCTTTTTGGTCCAATACACGTACCCAGCTTAGGGGGAACAAATTACACCCTTGTTGTTGTTGATGATTTTTCAAAATTTACATGGGTGGTGTTTTTAAAATAAAAGGATCAGACCAGCAAGCACTGGACATACCACACAATGACATCTCAAATGCACAAGCTGATCTGACAGGTGACATAGAAGACATTGATTTGACTAATGTTGACCAAGTGCAGGAATAGATCGCAACCAGTGTGTCTGCTGCTGGAGATGAAATGACTATTGCCCAAGATGATGCACGAGATGATACAATCCATCAAGTGGTATCTAGACCACCTTCAGTACCGGGTGATCAAAATGAAGACATACAGCTAGACATCCAAGCTTAACAGGGAGCAAATCCAATCGGATATGACCTCCAGAATAGAAATCATCCACCTGAGCAGATCATAGGTAATTTACATTATCCTATTCGCACATGAGACCAGCTTATTCAAGAGTACTTCAATTCAGCATTCATTTTCATATAGAACCTAAGCTGATAGAAGAAGACTTAGCAGACTCAAGCTGGATAGATGCTATGCAAGATAAAGTTAGTCAATTTAAGAAAATCATTGTATGGCAGTTAGTTCATCGACCTACTAATCATTCAGCGATAGGAACTAAATGGGTCTTTAGGAACAAACTGAATGAGGATGGTGTTGTTATAAGAAACAAGTCTAGACTAGTAGCTTAGGGTTTTAGACAACTTGAAGGAATAGACGTTGATGAAACCTTCGCTCCTGTAGCCAGATTAGAGGCCATCCGCATGTTTCTTGCATATGCTGCATTCAAAGACTTCAAAGCCTTTCAGATGGATGTAAAGAGTGCCTTTCTAAATGGCATCTTGACTATGAAAGTGTATGCTGCACAACTTCCTGGCTTCATAAATCATACATATCCAGATCACCATTATAAACTGGATAAAGCTCTATATGGGTTGAAGTAAGCACCCAGATCTTGGTATGAAACACTTTCGAAATTTCTTATTGATCATGATTTTGTAATAGGCACAGTTAATAAGACTTTAAATTTGTGAAAAATGATTATGCTGGTTTGGTTCAAATATATGTTGATGATATTATTTTTGGATCAAATAAATCCAAATTGTGCCAGAAGTTTTCTGAATTGATGCAGGAAAAATTCAAGATGAGCATGATGGGAGAGCTGACGTTCTTTCTAGGCTTACAAGTAAGAAAACTTGAGAATGAAATATTCATCAATCAAGCTAAGTACACGAAAGAACTGCTGAAGAAATTTGGAATGGAAAATAATTCAGCAGCAGCTACCCTGATGAGTGCTTCAATAAAACTTGACAAAGATGAAGCTGGAACTGCAATTGAGGTATCTTTATATCGTGCTATTATTGTCTAATTGCTTTACCTGACTTCTAGCAGACCAGACATCATGTTTGTTTTCTGTATGTGTGCTAGATTCCAAGCTGAGCCTAAAAATCTCATTACATTGCAGTTAAGAGGATTTTAAAATATCTTAAAGGAACTTCCAGTGTGGATCTTTGGTATCCTAAAGACTCCATTTTTAACTAATTGGTTATATTGATGCAGATTACGCAGGTTGTAGAATTGATAGGCGAATCACAAGTGGTACATGTAACTTTTTGGGAGATCGGTTGATTTCCTGGTTTAGTAAGAAGGAAACATCGATTTCTACGTCTACGACCCTCCCCTCTCCTTCTTGAACCATGAGGGTGAACCCTCCCTCATAGGACTACCCATACCGCTGGAAGTGTGGTTAAACTGCCTTCCCAGGGAATCGAACCCGAATCACCAGGCTTATTAACCAAAGTTCACCTTCCCTGGTACCACAGCTGAACCAGAGTAACTAGCAGCTGGAAGCTGCTGTGCTCAGATCTTATGGATTCAACATCGGCTTAAAGATTACGACATTGATTCTTCTGAAGCTCCTATTTTCTATGACAATACCAGTGCGATAGCCATTACTCAGAATCCTGTGCTGTATTCCAGAACAAAGCACATAGATATAAGGCACCACTTCATAAGAGATCATGTGCTTAAGAAGGATGTCCGGCTGGAGTATGTGTCAACAGATCAGCAAGTTGCTGATATTTTCACGAAACCTCTACCAGATGATATGTTTCCGTATTTTTGAAATATCATTAGTCTCTTAGAATTTCCCTAATCTATTTTTGTGCGAGATTTTGCAGGTTGAACAGCTTTAGTCACTTCAGCTTTGGGACCTCAGTTCAGGGGGAATGAAGGGGAACCTCAGTTTTGGTGAACTTCAGCTTTGGGAGAACCTCAGCTTTAGGGGGAACAACATATCAGAGTTAATAAGTGCCGAGTCAGCTGAATTACATGTGATCTGAATCTATTCAGCTTACGCGTATATACAGTTGATACTTATATGTGATCTAATCTGGAAGTACCCCAGATGGAACATTAAAAAGATCAACGGTTGTGATGTATTTAAAATGGCGCTTCATTTTTTACTTTTAATCGTACGGGTTAAAATTTCAAAAATCGTTTCAAATTCTGATCGCGCCATCGGATGATTGACACGTGTGTTGTCATCATGCAAAACATCACATCTACACTGTTACTTGTACCTTTTCGTATTCTTTATATACGTCTTTTTAACTTCTTCTAACATATACCTTGTGAAAATATTCTCGTGCTTTCAGTGTTTTCTCTGTGCAGATTATCTTCATTCTCGACATATTATTCTCTTTCGATCTATCGATTGCAATGGCTATTTCACTTATTCAGAATTCTCTACAGGTTAACTTTAACTCAGATTTGAGGCTTTCTGATGAAGGTATGGTATCGATGTTAAAAATCTTTGAGTCATCTGGACTCTGTGGATTTCTGGGTTGTTCAGCGGCTATCTATGAAAAGGATCTAGTGAACTTCTTTGAAAATGCCATTGTGCGAGGAAATTCAGTGATAAGTTCCGTTCAGCGGGTGTTTGTGGAATTTTCGGAAGAACAATTTGCTGAAGTTTTTGAGCTACAGACCGAAGGACTAACGTCTGTGGATGAGTTGCCTACCAATCTGATAAATGAAGTGAGGCGAGCGTTTTTTGCGACTGGAGAGATGACTAAAACTTCTTGCAAAAAGAAGGAGATGAAGATAGAATTTCGACTGTTGAATGACATACTGGCAATGACTGTTACAACCAAGGCTGGTTCATTTGATGTAGTAACCCACGAGAGTTTTCTGCTTATGGCGGCCATCCATGGTGGTATCGAGATCAATTGGAGCAAATTTCTGTTCAACATTCTGAAGGAGATGGTGACTCCCTCATCAAAGAAAGCCCGGGGATTTGCAGTTCAACTCTGTTATCTCCTAGAGGGCGTCTCAGGCCTGACTTTGGGCGAATTGAAGGCTTTCCCACCTTTGAAGATTCTTACTATTAAGTCTGTTGGCACTTCCATAACAAATCTGTGTCGACAACAGCTGAAAAGGTGACGGAGGAGCCGATGGTTGAGAAGGTGGTTACGGCAGAAGCAAAGAGGAGACTAGATCCTGCTACTGAACCTGTTTCTAAGAAGAAAAGGACCAATTTTGGGAGAGCTGCTCCCACAGTGAAGGATTTGTCTATCGTACCAGTACAAGAGGCTGTACCAATTTCTATGGTCTCAGCTAGGAGCCCCTCAGTCCAAAGAAGCCAACCCCCAAAAGAAAATTGATTTTGCAGGAGGAGACATATGAGGAGGAGACAAATAAGGAGGAGACAGATGAGAAGGAGAAAGATGAGGAAGAAAAAGATACGGAGGCTACTGACTCGGAGGACACGGAACCCTTGAGAAAGGTACTAAAGCTTACTGAGACATCAGTGTCTGATGAACAATCACTGCCAATTGATGAATTCTTGAAGCAAATTCCTGAGGATATGTTTCTTCTATCTCTCACTGTTGATGAGCCTACACTGATTTTATTCAGTCACGACACAGAAATAAGGGAAGTGGATTCGTACAAAGCCACCCTTCCAAAGATTGACCCTGCTGCCGAGGGGAAGGCGCCCCTTGTGGAGGAGATAAAGGGAAATCCGGCTAGGAGATTTTTGCTTTTATTTCTGCCGATGTCAATTTTCTTGTACAGATTAGAGATGCAATTGTAGAAGAGATTGCTACATTCTTTCAGTATTCGTTGCCTATCAGCTTTGAAGTCCGTTTCGGATCTTGCAGCAAAAGAAGAGCAGATGCTAAAATGGGCTGAAACTGATTCGTTACAGACGGCTGTTCAGAGGAGGATGTATATTATGGCTAAATACAGAGAGATGTTGCTTAGGAAATTTTTGGAGGCTAGGCGCCAAAATTTTTTTTCGGGCACGCCCACTTCAGCAATCGATCTTCAAGTTTTAGACTTGCTCTCAGAAGCTCATCGCATTACGCTTATAAATCTGCAGGAGCAACTGAGGCAAACACAAACTGAAGTGGACACGGACATATAACTCGATTTTGTTTGGAGGAGCTAATGTACAGAGCGGCGAAATTCACTCATAGTTTTACCCGATCATTGCATCTACTAGCTGGGTAAGGTCTTTGATTTCTATTGATGGTTGTTGAAAAATTGTACAAGGTGCAAATCCTAAGCCGGTGAGGTTAGCGTTGCCCAATATTTCCATTCAGAAGAAGCAGCTACCTCAGAGGCCGTTTGGGGATGCTTTTGCCCCGATCTGCGTTTTCATTGAGATAGTCCAAGACACCGATTCTTGTAGACCTTATTCCGGAATTTTTCAGAGGATCTGGGCGGAAGTGTGTACAGATGTTGTTCAGTTTTATCTTTTTGGACATCTACAGCTAGTAGGTTCAGTCAATCATTGTACATATTTAATTGCCATAATTAAATATTTGGGTGCAGAGACAGTTCCTTCTGGAATTTTTTTATGCAATTCAGCACGGTCAGAGTGCTGAAGGTTTTGTTGATTTCTTTGTACAACAGATCTCAGATAGTTCATCGTCTTCAATTGCAAGTGTTTCCAGTTAGTATTCTTCCAGTGATTCCAGTATGCATTTTTCAGAAGATCTTCCTCAGATTGAAATGCCAACTGCTGCTTTTCCATCTACCGACTTCACAGAATCGACTGCACAGCTGCGTGCTTCTATTTATCAGATTCAATTTGAGTAGGTGGAACATGTAGAGGAGCTCAAATATGACCTTTAAATGAAGATTACCAAACTTGATCTGGCTTTTGAACAATCTGACTCTCGCCAGGAAATGGTCTTTAGAGCTCAACTTAATGACATCCGACGGGAAGTACAGATTCAGAAGGTTTCTTTGACACAAGAAATGACTGCATTCCGTTTGGAAACGCAGGAGGGCCTCCCTAATTTTCATGCTCAACTTTCAGAAATCATTGCCTACATGAGGGCGTGATGACAAAAGAGGGAAGATAGTAGTAGTGGTCCGCAGCATGATTGGAGCAGACCTGGAGGTGGAAGCAGCAGTGAACCTTCTAAGAGAGGAGGTGTATCTATAGAGGAAGAGGGAGCAAGAGTTCTGGATTCAGCCGATGGTTTTCTTGAGTAGATTTTCTATATTCAGTTCTTGTACAAAACTCTTGTACTTAGCCGTTCTTATTGAAAATATAGCAAAGACTTGGAGCAATTTATTTTGTCTCTTTTTAAGTCGTAAGCTGCTAAGTTTTGTCATCACCAAAAAGGGGGAAATTGTTAAGATAAAATTATAAGTTCTGGTGATAACAAAAACAAGATAAAGAACTGAATTTGAGGCTATCAGATTTGGACGATAAGTAATCATGATCAGGACTTAACAGATTAGGCGTCTTCTACAGATCGGATCAGAGTATTTCAGATCCGAGCGTATCAGATCCGTTCAGAGGCTTACGTATCAGATCCATTCAGAGACTTATAACAGATCAGATCAGAGGCTTATAAGGTACAGAACAGAGAGGGATTTCATATTAAACAAAGGTACAGATAAAGAGAGAAAAAGGGATAAATTCATAAAGGAGAAAGATCTTGAAGCTCATATTTATACAGAAGCAGATTTGAGATCAGAGCCGAAGAAGTGTTCAGATCCGAACAGATTTCAGATCACAGATTCAGATCTTTAAAGCTATTGGATCCAAAGGATTAAACGATCAATATAAAGCGTGTAAAGCCTGTAAGACAAAGTGGATTAAAGTTATTCAAGATCAGAACTATTTGGAGTATATCGTACAGAACGCAGAGTTGTTACAGTCGATGTTTGCCAATTCTGGTATAAATTCTACTAAGCTCTGACAACAGCCAACAAACCTTTACACAACATTAATGACACAATTAATGCTTGGTACGATGAAGATATTCAAATATGGTTTGTGTCTACTGGCTCATTAAATGACCGTTGAAGATGGATCCATATATATAGCTGAAGTGATCCAAGCGGAAAAGCTCTCTCGCTCTCTGGGTAATTTACGACTTTAGCTCTCGTGACGACTTTGCCTTCTTCGTCTTCTTACGACTCAATCCCAGCTCTCAATCTCGAAAAACAATCCTTGAAACTTTTTGGTTCTTAACTTTCGAGATTTTCCTTCTGGTTTACATTTGAAATCGAGTCTTATTGTATAAGAAACCATAAGTGTTACAAAGTCTGATTTGTAACGTTGAAATATTCAGATCAGAGTCTGTAAAGAACATTCTATTTCAAGCAGTTCTAAAAATACTTTCTTTTGTAATCAGCAGAGAAGTCTACGTGGTTTTTGGTTGCTAGGAGTTCACTTTAAGCGAGGCTTAAGTGAGTGGGTGTTTGCAGAAGCTGTAACAATCAAAGTCTTCTAGTGGAACATTTCTGAAAAGGAAAAAGTGGAGACGTAGGATATTGATATCCGAACTTCCAGAAACAAACTCTTGACTCTCTCTATTTAATTACTTGCATAATTATTTATTTACTATTCACTGTTTAATCGGTTTATTTCCGCACTATATTGTTAACCGAGAAACAGATTTGAACTGAGAGCCTCAAAGCTGGTCACTCAATTTTGAGTTAAGCACATGCTTGTAAAATTGTTTTAAAAGGATTAAAATAGAAAAATCGAAGGAGTTCATTCAACCCCCCTCTGAACTCCTGCTATTTTCGATCCTAGTGATCCTATCAATCCTAGTAAGGTCGAGGAAGTTCTTAACTGGGAGATACCTAAGAATGTTTCGGAGATCCGTAGTTTCTTGGGTTTGGCTGGCTATTATATGCATTTCATTGAGGGATTTTCTTCGATAGCCAGGCCGATGACGCAAATGACCCAGAAGGATAGAATATTTCTGGCTGGCTATTATATGCATTTCATTGAGGGATTTTCTTCGATAGCCAGGCCGATGACGCAAATGACCCAGAAGGATAGAAGATTTCTTTGGATAGAGGAGAGTGAGTCGAGTTTATAATTGCTCAAGGAGAAGTTGACTACTGCTCCTGTGTTAGCTTTGCCTTCGGGTTCTGGAGGTTTTGTTTTTTGCTCCGATGCTTCTCTGAGTAGTTTGGGTTGCATGTTGATGCAAAACGAGCGAGTGATAGCTTATGCATCTCGACAGTTGAAACCCCATGAGACCAAATATCCCGTTCATGATTTAGAGTTTGCAGCTATCATTTTTCCTTGAATATTTGGCGTCATTACCTGTATGATGAGCAGTTTGTGGTGTACACAGACCACAAGAGTTTGAAGTATATCTTTACTCAGTAAGATTTGAACATGAGGCAGCATATTTGAATGGAGTTGCTCAAGGATTTTGACTGTGAGATTCAGTATCATCTTGGACGGATGAATTTAGTGGCCGATGCCTTGAGTAGGAAAGCCAAGCCTGTGATGCTAACTTCTTTGAGTATCTCGAAAGTCCATGAGCATTTGGGGAATTCTGGATGACATTTTTAGCCAGATGATCAGTACTTCCTAGTTTATTCTTTTCTGGTTGAACCACAGCTTGTAGCTAGCAGACATTAGAGCAGCACAGAGGACTGACCCCTATATCCATGAGTTGAGGATAAAGGCACAGAATGGTCAGTTGGATGATTTTACTGTTTCTTCTAATGGATGTCTGAGATTTCGTGATAGGTTAGTGATTCTGAATCTGATAGACTTGAAAGAGAGTATTCTGAATGAAGCCCATTGTAGTCGTTACAGTGTACATCTGGATGCGAAGAATATGTAACATGCCCTGAAGTCTTACTATTGGTGGGAAGGTAATGAGGAATGACATTTCCGGATTTTTAGCACGATGTTTGAATTTCCAATAGGTCAAGGCCGAAAGGATGAGACCTGGAGGATTGCTACAGAGTTTAGAGGTGCCTCAATGGAATTGGGAGCATATCTCCATGGATTTTGGGACCCATTTTCCTCGATCGAGCAGGGGATGTGATGTGCTTTGGGTGGTGATTGATAGGCTTTTGATGTCAGCCCACTTCTTTCCCTATGATGTGATATGTTCCATGAAGAAGATGGCAAGACTATACATTGATCATGTGGTGAGGCTGCATGGAGTGCCGTTTTGAATAGTGTCTGATAGAGATCCAAGATTCACTTCCCAATTTTGGAAGAGTTTGCAAGCAGCAATGGGTTCGAGATTGTCTATGAGTACAACTTATCACCCTCAGAAATATGGTCAAACTGAGAGGACCATTCATACTTTGGAGGACATGCTGCGAGCTGTTGTGATGGATTTCAGTGGTGGCTGGCAAGATTATTAATCTTTGGTTGAGTTTACCTATAACAACAGCTACCAAGTGACTATCGGGATGGCACCATTCAAAGCTTTATATGGTAGAAAATGAAGATCAATGATTTGATGGGTAGAATTTGGTGAGATACATACCCCTGAGTTTTTATAGAATATGAAGGATCAGGTTGAGCTGATTCGAAGCAGAATAAATGCTGCACAAGATCGTCAAGCCAGCTATGCTAACAAGAGGCATAGGCCTTTGGAATTTCAGGTTGGCGATCGAGTGTTTCTGAAAGTTTCTCCTTTCAAGAGCGTGATGAGATTCAGGCACAAGGGTATGTTAGCTCCTAGACTCGTTGGCCCGTTTGATATTATTGAGAGGATGGATCTTAGGCGTATCGTTTGCAATTGCCTACTGAGTTAGCAGCGATGCATAATGTGTTTCAGGTATCCATGTTGAGGAAATATGAACCAGATCCTTCCAACATGCTACGGACCGATGAAGTTGAGCTGGATCAAGCTTTGAGCTATGTTAAATATCAAGTGCAGATTCTAGATAGAAAGGAAAAATTTCAATATAGAACATACCTTTCATAGTTCGTAACTGCTCGAGGTACTCCTTGCAGTTCCTCCTCCAATGCCCAGCCTTGTGGCAGTGGTGGCAAACATCCTCGCTCTTGTTTGGCTTTGAAGCCTTTGCCTTTGGCTTCTTGGCGGACTTTTCCTCCTTCGCAGGAGCATAACGCTTCTTGCTCTTGCGTCTGGGCCCCTTCTTCGCAGAGGAAGAAGAGCCCATGAGGAGGACGGGTTTGTCCTTCTTTATGGTCCCCTCAAACACTACAAGCATGTTAACCACCTCTTCAAGGGTGGCCTCCAGCTTGTTCATGTTGAAGTTGACCACGAAGGGGTCAAATGCAGTGGGTAGTGAGAGGAGAAGTATATCCACAGACAGCTCGTGTGGAAGTGCGATATCAAGGCCCGACAGCTTTTCAACGAGCCCAATCATACGAACCCCATGCTCGCGGACCGAAGTCCCATCGCGCATGCGGCTTGTCATAAGCTCCTTGACCGCCGTGAACCTCTCATGTCGAGAGTTCTCCCCGTACAGTTCCTTGAGATGAAAGAGTATGGCAGAATCATACTTTGTCTTCTCAAAGCGCCGTTGCATTTCATTGGACATCGATGCCATCACATAGCATCGAGCTTTAACCTCGTCGTCCCACCATTGTTTAAGCGTTACCAGCTCCTCAGGGCTGATATCGGCAGGGGCAAACTTCGGAGGACTCTTCTCTATCGCATAGAGAAGTTTCTCCGAAGCCAATACAAGATTGAGGTTTCGGAGCCAGTCTTGTAGTTCAGACCGGTGAACCTGTTGCTATCCAGTATAGCAGCGAGCGGGTTTTTCATCGAAACCATTTTATATGCAGTAATACTGAGAGGAAAACAGACATACATCACTAACTATATAAGAATAAACGCTAAGACATAAAACATGGTCGTTAAGTTTTATGAATTACCCTTCCACTATTTTAACGATTTCACCACCCTCTAATGAAATAGAGAAAACAGGTTTCTTTAGTGGGTACACGGAGCCCGATCAAGCGATCATGGACCCGAATAATATCAGCCATCCATGATCCACAAAAGGTAGTTTCCGATTGCAGCCGGTGAAACCTCCATGTATTCACCTCACGTCCAGTAAGGGCCCAATAATATGACGCCGTTTACGATCACGTGTCAAGATTGACCCATCAATGTTGAGTCGTGAAGGACGGTCACCTTAACGTCCCCAATAATATGAGCCAACGTTAAAAAGAGTTCACACCGACTCACAACAATTGTCAATGGCGTGGACAGCTTTCCGGCATACATGACCCCCTCAATAATATGAGCCGGGCCATGTATACGGGTAGCATCGACGTACACCAATTGTTGATGGAAGGTAGGGTTAATTTAAACAATTTTAAATACCCTTTCGTTTATCGAATAAACATTTTATCTTGATATAAGTTTTAAATCATATTTAAAACGAGGGATTTTAATTTTGAAAAACTTTGGTCTCATGCATATTTAAATCTAATTTAAAACATGCAACATGCGGATTCAATTAATCTATATATCAACATATATAAACATATATTG